>JANHFL010005007.1:67347-93923 GCA_032468155.1 Oxyrhabdium leporinum
CTAGTATAATCCCCCCCCCCCCAATAAATAAATGCAGCAAATAAACTGTAAGCCACTCGGAGACACTTTTTAGAGCGAGCTGGGCAGCATATAAATGTAATTAATTAAATAAATACATGTAATAAAGTTATCCTATGGTAAGATGGGTGGCCAATATTTTTTTTAAATAAATAATTAATAAATAGATAAATTATAGTGGTGTCCTCCCCTCCATCTTCTGCTCTTGCATCTAACTCAAAATGTACCCTTGCGTGTGAACTGTTCCATTATCCACACACTTTCTCTTTTTTCTTATTGTTCCTTCTGCAATATCAGTGTGGAGATGGTAAACATACAGGACTATAACTTTATTAATTTAACAACAGCCACATGTAATTTTTGCAAGATTTCTATGGGGGCTTATTAGAGTCTGAGAGTGAATTCTGAATAGTATTTGAAACATTATTAGTTTGTGTCTGATTTACATGAGTAGAAAATACCTGTATTCATAAGCTTTTGTTTCACTTTCACTGCTGGATTTTCTGACAGAGTGACTTGAAGCAAAGTGGAAAGAGAATCCAGCTCTCCTGTTTGTAAATACTAAATAACACTCTAGTTGATCTCACCCAAGAATAATTGATGAGATTGTCTGGGAATGCTAGATACCGTAGGTCAGAAACATCTATATGGCAACGGATTTGCCGATCCTATTATACCTGGAATTTGAATCAAAGGAGTTCTGTGAAGTATTGGGCTTGCAGCCAAGGATAGACAATTGTGTGTCATCCGGAAGTTTTGGATTCCAGTTTTTGCTAGCTCCAACCACGGTCAATTACAAGAGACTGTGGGAAACGTAGTTCAAAATCTCTGGCATTTCGCATATATCTTCTAATACAAAGAAAACAGTCACACCTTATTTCTTGTGCTCCTCAAATAAAATTCCATCAGGTGATCCCTTTAATTTGGTAAAATGCATCCTAGAACTGCATGCTGCTCCTGGGAACTAAGTATGTCTTCTGAAGGTAGTAAATGATAAAACACTGGCTCTGTTATTGCACTAAAATTCCTCCATTGGTGTCCCTAGAGAGGAAAATTAGAAACTGAAGAAGAAACCAAGATAGTTGATATACATAGGGGTTCATAATTCCATTTTTCTCATTTCAATTTTCAATTTGATTTGATTTGATTCAAGCTCCTGCAATGAACCTCAATGGGCTCTGGGTTTAAATCCAACATCCATTTGTTATACTGCTCTGCATTTGAAACGAGAAGATTATATTTAGATCTAAGTCACTGCAGTTTATGGAAGATCTCTTCAAGCCACTAGCATTGCTTCTGGGTAACTCCTTACACTACTTAGCAAAAATAAGTAAGTCTAACTGGGAGGAGATGAGTGTTTCCTCTTCTAAAGCGAGCTATGGATTTCCCTCTTCATTGCTGCTGTCACTTTGTCATTCTCCCATTTATCCTCCTAGGAGGAACTACTGTAACCTGACTTGGCGAGCGTAGTCACACTCTTGCTTTTCCATCTTTCAGTCACCCAAAGTTCAGAATCCAGAGAAGAAGAGGCGGCAGCTACTATGATCCTGGCACTGGCCTTCCTTCTGCTGCTGGCTGGGAAAGGGACTACAGCTACCACTACCAATCCCCGTGTGAAGCTTTCCTTCCATGGTAAGGATGGAGTAAGAGGTGGGAGGGCAGGAGAGTTTCTCTTGAATGGAAATCAAGTTTGGTTCTGTTGAATCTCTTGTATTCTGATAGAGCAATACTTTCGTGTGAATGATGTTAAGGGGAAAGTCTTCTTGAGATGACCCATGAAACAGTAAGTGGAGACAGAGCTGATCTTTATGCAAAATGGGATCTGTGTCAGCTACTAATCTATGTACAGAGGTTTTGCATCTTGCGAAGATTCATTTGCCACTTTTTCTTTGCTGTTCAGCTGGCACACACAAATTGTGTCCCAATTCTTTAGGCTGTAATTAGGGTAAAAAAAATGTCTGACCTGTGTTTGGACAAGGAAATCTGTTAACAAGAATCTGGAATAACCTAATTTTTAGATTAGTGAAACTGGACGGTATTCCTACCTCCAAGTCCCATGAAGCATACAGCAACTTTTCTTAACTGAATGGCATGATCTCTCAAGGAAATTGAGGTCTCACTCACCCGTGAGAACTATGAATTGCTGGATGGGAAGAAATGTCCATATGGAAGGTGGAAGAGGACACCACACCTGAGAAGAAGTGTGAGCAGATGAGCTTTTTGAAGGTGAAGCACTCGTTCTAAGCAGGCACTTGTCCTATTTCAAGAAAGTTTGGAGGATATTCCTCATTTTTGTTTTATTCCAGAAACTTTGTTTGTTTTTTTAAGTTGACCCAAAGTCAGGTTAGATTGGTTAATTTGGCATTGTACTTCTCAAAGGGGAGCAATTGTTTATCCTGGTCCTTCACTTGGGTCTTAGACAGATCAGAGCTGCTGGATGGCTTTGGCATTCCATTTAATCTACTTCAATCCAAACTGAAGTAGGTTAAACTGGAAGCCAAAGCTTAAGTAAGTTAAACTGGAGTAAACTGGGCTAATTTCAGTTTAATCTATTTTGTGGGGTTATTGGAAGAAAAAAACAGATGCCGGGAGTGTAGTGCATGCAGCCTTTTTTGCTCCTGGGGGGGAAAAAAAAGACGGGATATAAATTTAATGAAATAAATAAGTTGGTGCAGCTGATCCGGCTGGGACTTCTCCGTCATCCCTTGCAGTTCGAGATTGGCAACAGCTCATTAGCGGGTGGACTGCTCCCCTGCCAGTCACTTTCTTTCACTTCCTCACAATAGCTTATTTGTTCCTGCTGCTGAAGGCAGATTAGGCTCTGGGTGCAAAGAAAGAGTCCTTTCTCTTAGCAGATGCCTGTTGTGCTGGGAGATTAATGTCCCGCTGGTTGAGACTGGTAGCCTATTAAAGTTGGTGGGACCAATCAAAGAACGTGCTGAAAAGAGGGGTGTTAGGTTGGGATTTGATACAGGCAGAAATTGGATTTGGGGTGGGGGGCAATCAGATTATAATAGCAGTTTCCCCCACAGCCAGCTCTCTGCCAATGGCTTGAATGGCTCTAGGTTGGAGCAGGTTAATCACAAACTGCTGAGTTGTGTATGCGAGATGAATCTTGGGTTCAGACATGCCATTACTTGCATTTTTCAACACACACACACACACACACACAGAGATACCCCTTATGTCTAAGGCAGTGCTCAGTGCAAAAAAAGGGGGGATTTTCTGACATCCAACTGGAGACAATGTTTGTTGGGATGTTGGGTAAAAAAAATAAGCTGATGTGCTTGCTTGTTTCACACGGGAGACATAGTTTGCAGACTAGTAAGCAACAGGCCATTTTAAATGTGCAGAAATCCCTATAAATGGGTGGAATAGGTAAGTCATTTGTGTTTGTCAGAAAGAAGACAGGCTATCTTCCTAACATCTTTACAACCCAAGGGCCTTTACCATTTCAGGCTATAGGACTTATTCATTTAGATGCTTATGATTGCTGGGTTGAATGTAGCAAAGTGACAGGAATGTTCTAGGATTTAATGATAATCTAAGACATCAGTAATGTGGGGGGGACGGGACCAGAAGAGTGAATAGGGCTCAGAGATCAGATGATGGCATTGGCTTGATCAGGGTCATCTAATATTTATCTGTAGTGGCTTTGGATGCAGAAAAGCCTTTTGAAAAAAAAATATTGGCAATAGTTATTTTTAATTTTGTTCATCTGGGGTTTTTTTGTTAGGAACACTGAAAATGCATTATTTATTTGCCAAAATATTAGTGAGAACTAATGGGAATTTTAGCAGAGAGCGATGTACAGCAGGCTGTCCTTTCTCAGTTTTACTGTTGGGTTTGCGTTTGGAAACTTAAGCTTGTGCAATTTGGCAGTGGGGAGATTTAGTTTGTCCTTTTCAGGGAAGGCGAACATAAAGTACTGTACTTTGCACAGTAGAGTAGAGTATTCAAATGATCAGTTAGATTTAGGGATAGAGTTCAGATTAAGGTTATAACTTCATTGACAAACCTCAATCTTCCATATCAATTAATTGATGGTTTTTTAGACTTTTTTGATACAATATTAACTGATTTGAAACGGGACTGAAGTTTTGGAGGGCCTCTCTGGATAGTTTGGAGATGGTCATAGAATAGCAAACTTGAGCATCCAATACAGGAATGTCAACACAGAACCATTTGGGAACATCTTTGTCCCAGTTCCATAGATTTACAATTATAAATAAAACTCATGTCTGCTAGACACCAGTGCATATTTTCAGAAGAAACAGTTGGAGATGTGATTCTCAAAATACATAACTGGTTAATTTGATGTAGTTTTGTATCATAATTATGAATTATATTCCAATGGTTTAATGATAATAGGAAATGGATACTGCATGTGTTGATGATTTCAAAGAAACAAAGAAACCAATAAATGATATAATTTGTTACAAGGAATTCCATTCTCAGTCATTATAGCAGTTAGAAGAATGTACGTATCTTTCTACATTTGAACAAACATTTCACCACCAAAAGTCCTGATTGGAAGATTGTTTTGAAATGTGAACTGCATTCACTACTTTATATGTTCAACTTTGCATTTTTTTCTATTACTATATTAACTGACTTGATGTTAATAATTTGATTCTGTTATAAGGTCCATGTGTGTCTCTCTGAGTGTAAAAATGTCTTGCTTAGGGCACAAGATATATAAAACTGCAAATGTTTTCTCTCCTCAGCATACAGTAAAACATAATTTTAAAGTTTCATCCTTACAGCTTTGTCTGGGAAAAGAAATCACTTAGTTCTGCTCAGTCACTGTATTTGTATGCATATTTTCATTCTGATATGGACACATCACAGTACAGCCATCCAGTCATTTTCTTAAGTCTGTTTTTATCTTCGAAGAAATAATTTCTTATTATTGCACATGGGCCCAATGGCACTCCTACATTTTTCATAGGTCATGAACATGATGACCTGAACCATTTATTAAAAAAAAAATATTCACCAGAAGGACTCTTGGAATGCACATAGGGAGCTAGTCACCTACAGCAGTCTGTAGCAAGTATGACTCTCTGTTCCCTGCATACAAGGCATACAAATAGCCATAAAGAAAAAGCATTAAACCATCAATATTTTGTTCTTTTCATTTATTTAGCTTGCACCATATGGTACTTGGTTGGCTATATCTGATTCTCTTCATTTTGGCCCGCAGAACATAAATAGAATTACATATTTTTGTAGTTGTATAACAACAGGCCATCTTCCATTTTCTTTCCAGACCTGAAGATGAGACATGGGCTACGCACCTATGAGTTGGAACGCTCTTGTTGCTATGATGCGCTGCTCCTGGATGAAGAGAGGGGCCGGCTTTTTGTGGGGGGGAAAAACTACATGGCATCCTTGAGCTTGGACAACATTAGCAAGCATGACAGGAAGGTAACAAGCCTATATACTGCACCGGACCTGTATTTCAACCTGGCTCCTCCATGGATGTTAGATTATAAACACTGCCATCCCTATCAGCGCAACCAATGGCTGTGTTGCCTTGGAAAGACACAATGTAGTGGTTACCCTACCCAAATATTCCTTCCCCTCCCTTTTGTTAAAGAGGAAGGAATGACTATCCCACAAAAGTTAGCAGGAGGATATTTGGCCCAGTTTATACAGGTCCCACTATCCGTGAGATGGGCAGCAAATAAATGTGATAAATAAAATCTATTTGGAGATTACTCAGGATCGACTACATGCTGCAAAGTGCTTGGGTTTGAGAATTTGGTGGGATACAACTGTTTTACTAAGAATAAAGAACAACATTATTCAGGCGTTTTAAAATGTTTTTTCTCCAATGGCCTTCTCTGGTCTGGAATATATTGCAGCTTCTTTTCCCTGAGGAAGGAGACATTCTCCTTGTCATGAGCCTCACAAAATGTCTCTGGGAAGGTTCCCTGCTTAATGAAATGGGATGGAGGGTGGGGGGGAGTGTGCTGATAGTCTCTATCATGGGCTATCGATGGAAATTGCATTCCAGCCCAGCAAGAGAAAAGCTTTGAGGACACAATACAGCCAAACCACCTTTGACCCCTTTCTCCTGAAGCACCAGTTTTCCATGGTAGCATTTCAGTTTGGGGAAATCTATGCTTCAAGAGATTAGTTCATTCACTGCTCAGTTTCTGCACATTTGCTGTTTATTTTTAAAAAAATAAAAACTGAGGCTTTTATTGCTTTTTGTCAGATTCTTTTTGCAGTGGCTATTGTCAAACACTGTTTTGTTTTGTTTTCACAAAGAGTTAATGTTAAGGACAGCCAATGTATTGCTTGCTTGCTTGTTTACTAAACAAATGTGTATAACTGCCCAACTAACACACAGTGACTCAAATGTAAAACTCAATAAAATTAATTTGGGTGAGCTGCACTAGGCAAAGCATTCGTGGTGATCTCAGCCTTGCAGTCCATCAGTCCACCGTTACATTTACAGCGTTCTGCTTCGCTTGCTGATAACACTTGGACATAAACAGCAGGGAAATTGTGGATCCGGACTAAGGGAAAACACCAGCATTCCAACGAATGGCTTTTAGTACCAGGGCTTTAGTAGCATTTGACAATGCTGTAATGAATGACTGGACTAGAAGATCACCCCCTTTGGGGTGGCATTGGTTGGTTTTGCCATTAATTTTCTCCATCTTTGCTCTCACAGATTTATTGGCCTGCGCCTGTGGAATGGAGGGAGGAATGCAACTGGGCAGGCAAAGATATCAATGTAAGTGACCATTGGGGGGGGGGGGGATATATTAATTAAGCTATATATGCCATTGGTTCTTATTGTTGCTTTATTTTATTTTAATGTTTTACTGTTCTTACTTCTTTGTATCATCTTTTTGGAATTTGCATTTTCTCATATCTGGTCTTTGACCATAAATGAAGGCATACAACCAAACAAGCATCCAAGGCATAAAGCAAAAGGGCTAAGAAGCATTAGGAGACGCAAATCAGATGCTTCCAGAGTGAATGAACAAAGAGCCACAAATACTTTCATTGCATTAATGGGCTCTAAGTTAAGTTAACTTGAGCTTGGAGAGTCCTGATTCACCCAAGATCTTTCATTGTTGTAATGCCTTTGAGCATCTTATAGAAGTGCATTTTCTTACCTGTAAAATGTTTTCTCTCTTCCCAGTCTGTCAACCGGTGGCATTCTGCCCTAGCCCTGTGAGGCCCCATAAGGGTTGGGAGGGTCACTTTGAAGGACTGATTGGTGCACTTAGAGATTCTTCTTTTGCTTTGACCCATCCTGACCTTCCAGGAGATAAGAAAAAGGTTCCCACTGTTTTGGCAGGAGTGGAGATGAACCAGGACACCTTCAGATTTATGCCTTGATAAGTGTCAGGCCCAGTAAGAAGGGGCTCAACACCCTGGTTATAACTCATAGAGGTTGTCCAAAAAAGGAGCAGCATGAAGTCAAGTCTACAAAATGAAGCTGAGTGAGATGGAGTTTCTTCAAATCAGGTTCATCCCCTCCCCAAATAAATATATAGTTCATCAAAACATATAGTAAATTTGCCCATCCAATAAGATCTCACACTTTATTCAACCCTGAAATGCCCTTTAAAAACATTTTATCTCTTTGTGGAAGATCAGCAGGGAGGATATCAGATTTACCATCATGAGCATTGTGTATCATAGAATGGGAATCTTTATTAAAAAAAAAAAAAGATCACCTCTGAGCTCACATGAGCTATGCTGAATCTAAAGGAGCAGACCATCTCTGAAACACCCTATAAATCAAAAGCAGCATCTTGAACTTGAAAACTCAACTTGAAAGCTTATTGATAACCAGTGCAGCAACCAGAGAATTATTATTTCTTATTTATCTTTATAAAGGTTAGTCACTTAACTATCACACACTAACATCCTCGCTGCTCTGTTGTTACCAACTGGAGCCTTTTTGTCATCTTTAAGGGCAGTCTCATGTAAATTATTTCACAATAATCTAAATAATAAGGGCATGAGTAAGAGAGATGTAGGATCTAAAAGCTTCAAGACCGAGATGGTGGATATGTTCAGGTGCTTGTAGTGTTGGGATCCGAAGTGCTACAATTCATAGAGCTGATGGGATTGGTACGGAAAATATATGGTTCATGTTCCCAGCAGTTGACTTCCCTAATTCCTAAAATGGCTGCTGAAAAAGAGAGACCAACTTTTCTCCAGGGCTCTTTCTTAGCTCCCATTGAAGTGCTGGGACATTTTCTCTGTTTGAACAGTAAGGCATGGCATGCTGCGGTGGACTCTGTTGGCCCTTTGGCCAAGTGCAGGCAACTGTGATCTGGTCATGATAACTTCATAGGCATGGTTAATTATTTGCGTCTTGAGCAACAGCAAGATTGAGCAAGGCTGACTCCAGGGGAATGTATGAAGCATCAACAATACAGTTATTGGCTTCTCATAATACACATGGCCTAGATTAAAAGGGCTCGGTAGTTTGTAGTTTAAAATATTATGGCAAGTTAGCCATACCTTAGCATCCTGTAGGAAGCAAGCCATCCTGTTATGGTTTATTTGTTTGGGCATGTAATGTTATGCAACCAGAGTAATTGTATTTTGCTAACATGTATTTAGGATTTAGTGTATTGTATAATGGCAGTGGTCTTCCTGTGAATAAAGCAAAGAAGGAATATGGTCCATTTAGTGGAGTACAAATATCAACAACAGATTAGTAGCTTCAAACAGGGCCTTTACAATCGTCCCCAGTGGGACTAAATCTAGGACTTTTTGCCTATGATGCAAGTGGTGTTTTACCATTGAGTTACAACTTTTTTTTTCTGCATCAAGGAAACAGACCTAGAAACAAAATCCCAGCAAGGAGGAGATTAGCGTAAAGACAGCTGGGTGTAGGGCCAGCACAAGAGTTGTCCCGAATCATATTATTCCTGCTTAAAACCCAAATGAGTTGCCATGGCACCATTCCAAAACACAACGGAAAAGACATGTGGTGCAGAAACATCTCTTTCTGCTCCTCCTTTTGCTCGATTCATTGGCAGAGCAGAAAAGTCAGAGCAACCATGAGGCATTCCTCTTCCACAAATTTCAATTCAGATAGGAATCCAACTAATCCTGCTGGAGAGACCGCTCTTCTGCTCAGATAGCAAGGAGGCTTGGAGGGGGGAGGGGATGGAGGTGGCCAGAAAAATGAGGCTGCTATTGATGGAGGAGATGTGCCTCTTTCTGTGCTGGGATCCCACCCCCTAACCCCTAATAGCTCTCCCTAGTTAATCTGTTTGGTCATCCTGAGAAAGGAGAAAGGGTTAGTTGTCTTCTTGGGCCACGCAAAAGTGATGACAGGATGTGACAACCTCAGACCTGTTTACTTAAAAACTCCACAGTAGGTTGTGGTGACAAATGGTTGAGATCCATCTCTTTGTGTTAGTGTATAAGAAAGAGACAGAGAGAGAGAAAGAGAGGAAGAATGAGAGAGATTCTTAGCACGTCCCCTGTTGTAATTAATTAGTGCATTTAAGTTTGGACAGCCGTGCCATTTTAGACAAAGCAAACACTTCCCTGCTGTGTCCTGTTCATAGAAACATGCTTCCTAATCAGTGATGGTTCTGTATTAAAACATCACACCTATAAAGGGGAAGATCCTACCAAATGGGTTTTCTTCCAATTAAAAACAGCAGCCCAGTTTATCTCTGTTCTGTCATGAGAATGGAAGTAACTCACAGAGCGATTCTGTTCTGTGCTGGGATGATTCAGAAGCAGAACATTTATCACTCAAAAGAGCAAAACTCCCAATCCCAGTATGATTAACTAAGGAATATGAGAAATACTGTTCCCTGTGTACAGATTTATTCAGAGTTTTGAAACGATCATGAAAGAGATGGAGAACACACCTGGCCTGTTTAAAACGTAACTTTCTTTATGACTGAAGATTGCTTGAATTCAGTGCTAACATCACAGACTAGATGAAGTATTACTAAAGTATTAGCTACAAGATCTGATTATGGCTCTCAGTAGGAACATCAATATCAATTAAGAGAGGAAATTAATTTGATTTAAACAACTAGATTCAAGGTCCAGAAGCATTCAATGAAAGTAAAAGAAGAACTGGTAAGATGAGAAGTAACAGTCCTAACGTACTGAGATGTATTTTGCAGTGGAAGTGACAATGTGATCCAGAACAGCCATGATCTTGCTCTTGATTAGATCATGCTTATGGCCATGTGGTTTCTCCGTGGGAGTTGGTGTACCCAATTATGACCAGCTTCTATCAGAACATTGGTCTGATTTGCTCAACAAATGGCTAAGACAAACTCTTAGAGAGTTGCACCTGGTTGTTTACATGCAGGGCGTGTAGTCTACCACTGATCTACAGTCTGGATTTAACTTGCAAACTGACCCAATTCGTTTTGCATGGCATAAAGGAAATATACTTCCCAGCCCTGTTCTACCTGCTGTTTGCCTCGAGGGCCATTTGCCACATTGTCATGTGAGTGATGTATTGGTGGTGTAATACGGCCAGGAGAAAAATTCCTCACAAACTCACTGGTGCATGTCCAGGCTTTGAGAGAGCTGATGAGACAGCAAGACCGCAACATCTGGCCCATGCCTAATGCAATGATCTGTCACCATGGCATCTGACTCATTTCCCTTTCCTATTACCAGCAGCTAGGCATGGGAGGCCAACTGTTTTCTGTCCATTGAGCATAGTCATTGTTCTTGGATTTTGGTTTCCCCTGGCTGCTGGCTCACAAGTGTCAGTGACTTTAACCTCAGAGAGAAGGCTCAGAAAGAAGATCCAGAATTTTTCCAGAAAGGGACATCTTGCCTGCTAAAAAACATAAATGCAAAATGGCACATAGGGACTTTGGATTGAGATTACAGTTATGGGTTATGAGGGTTCTACAGAGGGGAAGAAGACGGCATGAAGAACTGAGTGGTCCCAATTAATCATAGGTTTAGATGAAGCTGCTGTCAAATCTTTTCATGAAAACTGACAGTGTTTTCACAAGACACATTATTTTTCCTTTTCTAGAGTTTACACCTTCTCCTTCTCTTTCTTCTTGTCCTGTTCTTTTTCAATTGCTGGAACTATAGATGTAGATACAAATCAGTTTGGTATAGCGGTTAAGGAACCAGGCTAGAAACCAAGAATCCATGATTCCTAGTTCTGCTTTAGGCATAAAGCTCAGTTGAGTGTTCTTGGGCCAGTCATTCTCTCTCAGCCCTAGAAAACAGGCTGTGATAAATTGCTTCCGAAAATATTGCCAAAATACTGCAGGAACTTGTCCAGGTAGTTGGTGCTGATTCAAATGCTGATTCAAAGACACGCACGCACACACACACACACACACACACAGAGGGAGGGAGAGACAGAGAGACAAAGATACAGATATAGATATGTTAGTTTCTCCAGTTCTAATTAGTTTCTCCTCTTCTAGCAATGATCATTGCAATGATCCAGGACATTGCTCTATCTTTTTGTTGTGAGACTTCCTTTCTATAACTCAGTGCAAGTGCCTTCTTTTACTAGTGATACCTTGCTAATAGTTTCAAATTATTTCTTTTATGGCAGGTATTCCTTATAATATTGTAAAACAGACATGGGGACGGGGAGGGAAGGAACATTTTTTATTCAGATTATTGGTGGGTACCGGGAGGCAGTTAAGAGGAAGACACATGAAATTAGAAAGGAAACACTAGAAGCCATAGAAAATGAAATACAGTCATAAACACCTCCTGTTTATATGCATTCTCTTAATACATTTTTTCTGGTTTTAAGGTTTATCTGTTTCAAAAGCTGAACTACTGAGCCAGTGGTAGGGCTTTAGCATGAACTCTGCCCCCGCTTTGATCCCCTCCTTCCCTGAGCCTTGTGTTGATGTTACAGGGACTCTTCTTTCCTCCTCCCCCTTGGCCCCCCCCTTCCCTTCATCTTTGCTTGCAAGTCCTTGCCGTTGTCCTTGTTTGCTTTGCAACTGACTAATGGCTGCATGTGAAGTGGCTCCTTTTGGCCTGTTCCATTCAGCTCTCTTCAGCCTTGGTGGCTTGTTCTCTGTTACGTCTCAAGAACTATTGGGAGACAATTCTGTAAGACAGCCTTTCTCAACTTTGGCAACTTTAAGATGTGTGGATCGCAATTCCCAGAATTCTCCAGCCAGTAGGCCAGCTGGGGAATTCTGGAAATTGAAGCCCACACATCTCAAAGTTGTCAAGGTTGAGAAACACTGCTGGAAGGCTGGTTCTTGAGTGCCTGGTGGTGCTGAATGAAGCCCTGGATATCTTGTCCTTTCTCCACAGTAAGCTTATCATTCTCCCCACCCCCACCCACTTCTATTTATGGCCCATTTCTTGGGAAGGAAATGTTGCCCTTCTGCCTGAGTTATTCCAGACATTTAAATAACCTGACACTTTTTAATGAGTAAATCCTGCTTAACACTAAGTCAGACAGATGTTTACCTCCTGACAGAGCCTGGGGGAAGGGTGGGGAAGAAAGCAGACCGTGTGGCAGTTGAGCAGGGGTTCTCTCTGTGTCTGCTGGCAACAGGCACGAAATCTCCCCCTGTCAATCCCCAAATCTCTTTGACTTTCTGAGCGTTGCATGAAGTTTGTGCTGCGGAACTGCTGCTCTCTCTACAGTGCCCCCTGTTGGGAAAAACGGGCAGCAAGATATGCTCTCATCCCAATGAGTCATGGGCTTCACGGCACCACCGTTCCATCTCATTTGATGTAAACGAAAGTGAAGGAAGGCTCCCACATGTGCTGGCACTCGAGCAATGTCAGGGGAGGGTATCAATAAGTAAAGAATGCACCGAGACAGCAAATGCCAGCAAACTGTGTTTCACGTCTTCCTCTGGCCTCTTTTTTTCTCCGTTCCCAGTTTTGTCAGCTCTCTGCAAGCTGCTCTTTTTGGCATCTGAAAGAAGCATTTGATTGGAAAAACGCTCTCTGCTTTTTTTTTGCAAGCTTTCCTGTTGCTTGATCACTGCCTTCCAGCTATTCTCCTTCCTTCTCTTTCAGCAGTTGTTTTTTTTTCCTGGTTGTAGTCATTTATTAGGCTTGCTCAGTGAAGGGCTCTGCTCTTGCTTTTCAGGCCGAGTGTATGAATTTTGTTAAGATCCTGCATCTCTACAATCGCACACACCTGTATGCCTGTGGCACTGGAGCTTTTCACCCCATCTGTGGCTTTGTAGAAGTGGGACAACGTGTGGAGGTGAGTGATGCACAAGAGATTCCTAAAGTGTACCTGCGTCTGGGGCTAAAGATGAATGTTAGAGAGGCCAAAACCTAAGCAAGGAGCTCCAAGCTTCTCTTGATGGACATATTTGCTCCTTTCTCTAGGACTCAGTCTTTAAGCTGGACTTCAAGAGCCTGGAGGATGGCAAAGGCAAAAGTCCCTATGACCCAAAGCACACCGCGGCCTCAGTTTTTGCAGGTAAAGGGAGAGGCCCCTAAATAATGACCTAGCACCCAAATAAAGGTGAGACAAGAAAACAAGATCCATGTAAGATCTCACGTGGGATCCTTTGAAACCTCATCTTTCCTCCCTCCATCTGCCCTGGGAAGGAGATGAGATCAGCTGACACTCTGTGCCAAATATGCAGCTGCTGGGATGGTAGTTCACTCACCTTTAAGCAGTGCCCTCTCCCCAGCTGATCTCTTGAGATCTTCCTCAAGGACCACACAAAGAAGATTTGGAACATTCTCTGAGATGTCAATGGAGATTAGGATGCTAGAAAGCTTTTGAAACATCTCTCCTTTTGTGCTGGGCAGGTGAAGAGCTTTATTCTGGTGTGGCTACTGATCTGATGGGCCGAGACTTCACCATCTTCCGCAGCCTGGGATCAAGGCCTTCTGTCCGTACCGAGCAGCATGATTCCCGATGGCTCAACGGTCAGCGAAGGGTTTGTAAAAAGGGGATCTATAATGTGGGAAGTAAGTTAGTACTGGAAAGGGTGCAATATGGGGGGGGGGAGAAGAAGAGGGTGAAAGAAATAATGTCCTTTAAAGTGTCAGGGAATCCAGAATTCATTATTACAACTCTTGTCTGTCTTGTGGCAAGTCAAGTTACTCACTTGTTGTTTAGTAATCTATGAGTGGAAGCTGCCACCTAGTGATCAGAGCTTGTCACTATTACAGCCTGAGATTTCAGAAGGGTAAACTCGAAGAGAAAGTGGAAGGAAAAAGCATTAGAAGGCTCTGCAGGACGTGTGTTTTCTGTTGTGTTTCATTGAATTCATTAATCGGCAGTTCTACATAGCTGTTTTCAAGTTTAGGGAAGTAGCAATCTGGATGATTACACTGGCTAGGAAACGGACTATAAATCCCAAAACATCAAGGAAGAATTATTGGGGAAGGCAATCCTGTGACCTTCCTCTCTTCTAAATGTTCCAGACCAACTAATTGGCTTTCTTTTCACTTTTTTTTTTCAAGGACAACAGAGAACAACTGAATTTAATGATGAAAACAAGCAGGGAATATCCTTAGGGTTTGGTCAAAAAAAATCAAGACGTTGGCTGTGACAGTGTAATCAAAGTGCAGCCTGTTTTTTTTTTTAATGTGCAGCACATAATAAACAGGTGGAATTTCAGCCACACTGCCATAGCTTCAGTATTGACTCTTTAGGTTTTTTTATCCATACCTGTGGAAGACTGCCTGACTGTAAAATCACAGTCCCATGGAGTTCTCTTACGTGTATGAGGAAGGCCTGTAGCCCTAAAACGAAGCTTGTGTACGAATGCCTTCAGGTTTAGTTCCCCATGTCTCAGGATCTAGCTGACTTTGGTTGATCCTGAAAATGAAGGAGAGTCAGATCTGATTCATACCTGGATGGTAACTGTTAGGGGATCCCAGGCTCTAAAAAAAACTCAACCAGAAAAAGGCAGTGATAAGCGATTTCCATATTGTTGCAATAAAAACCACATAAGCATATCCATAAATTTAGAAGAAGTTGAGCTTAACCTGAAGGAGACATCATGCCTTCTGAACTTTGAGAAAGGTGATCTCCCATGTCACGCTTAATTTGTCCCTAAAGAACCTTTGGCATAGATGGCATAGGAAAATATCTCACTGCTAAGATTTCACCTTAAATAGAAGGAAAGCCAGAATCTAGGAAGCAAATTGTCCCTGCAACATTGCCTATTTCTTACCTTGCTTTGCTATCCCCTCTCCGAGGCAGCCATTTGCAAAGCTAAAAAGAATGGCCTGTGTTGCTTTGTCCTGTATTAACATTCTCTCCCATTTCTTTGACTCAAGAACCCAAGTTCATTGATGTCTTCTGGATCCCAGAGAGTGAGAACCCTGATGATGATAAGATCTTCTTTTTCTTCCGGGAAACAGCAGTGGAAGGATCCCAAGGCCTGGGCAAACAGAGTTTTGCACGCATTGGGCAAATTTGCCGGGTAAGACTGTTGGATGGGCTCCAGTCCCAAGATGAGGATGGTCAGGAGGCTTGGGAGTTAGACAAAGTCTAGTGAAGATAGATGGCTAGGAGTTGGCCTTGGCTTTATTGAAAGGCTGAGGATCCCTACCCTAGAATAAATATTTCCAAGGAATTCTACAGCAACAACTGACTGCTGAAGTATCCAAAAAGGATTCCAGCACAGCAATGCTTTGAAAGCAGTAAAAACCAACCTCTCACCCATGTCAATGGGAATTCTCAATCAGCCAGGTTATGGTAGTCCCAAAAGTGCTTTTTTTCCCCAAAAGGCAACTGGACTTTTCTAGGGGGGGGGGTGTTCTTAGAAAACTTTTCACTTTTCATCCAAGAAGCTTCTGAAGAACTGAAGTTTCTTGGAAGAAAAGTAAACCATTCTCTAAGAAAAAAATAAGGTCCAGGTGCCTTTTGGATAAAGGCACCTTCGGGAGAACCTCTCACCCTCATTTTTAGGTGTGCATTAAATCCTGTGTCCAATCAAGCCCATTTGCATTAAAAACTCTGAGCTCCTTGAAGATCCCTGAATCAGCTGGCCTCTATGTGCATCATCCTCCATGCTGTCCAACCAGCTTTTTTGATAGGTCTCTTCTTCTCCCTTTAGAATGATGTGGGTGGGCAGAGAAGCCTGGTGAACAAATGGACAACATTCCTGAAGGCTCGGCTGGTGTGTGCAGTACCCGGCATTGATGGAAGTGACACCCATTTTGACCATCTTCGTAAGTGATTGCCTGTGGTGCAGGGCTGGAATGGTTCTGAGTGAGGAAAATGTTGTCGAACTATCAAACAGGAGAAATGAGGTTGGAATGAAGCTGACCAAAGGAATAATGCATCTTTCTCACACTCTTAAGTCCCTCATTGAAATCATGGTTTTCCTTCTCTTTTCTGCCGCAACTGAGCAATTCCTCTTAATTTGTTTTTATGTTTCTTTATATTTGTATTCTCGATATTAGAATAGGTCTTATCCCAGTTAAAATAGTAAGTTAAAGCTGAGTTCAGATTGTGTCCTTCTTGGACACAATGGACCTTGGTGGTGACGGTCTCTCACGTTTGACTATATAGTCTGTAGAATAGAAATGTATGCATGATTGTACATTTTTTTCTTCTTAGTTCAGATGTGCTAATATGATTGGAAATATAATAATGGTAATGGTAAGAAAACTTCCAGTAAATGATTTGGCTTTTTACATTTATTACCGTTAGCATTATTATACTTCCAATCACATTACCACTTTAGAATGAAAAGAAATGTTCTTTACAGGTTAACAATTATATTTTGAAATGCAGAAACATTTTCTCCCAGTTTCATAAAACAAACCATTTCCCTTGAAAAATGTCCATTTGCAATCTGGCTTTTCTGAACATTAATATAATTTAATGTTCTCCATATCCTCAGAATTACAACAGTGAAACCGCATAATTTCAACTTACAGATATTACTGTCTGGTGTTCTTGTCTTCTTTACAGAGTTGATTTTTGGCAACTTCTTCTTTTTTAAAAAATGGATTTAGTCCAGCCTTCTGCAACTTGGACGTCTTCAGATAGTTGGACTGTATTATCCCATTGTTGCTGGCCAACATGAAATTAGGCTGTGATGGCTGGGGATTGTGGGATCTTTTTTTTTTCTTTTTCTTTTTTTGCCAAATAGATGCAGTGGTCCCTAGGTTGACAAAGGCTGGTTTAGGATCTTCTAGGAGCAAGATGAACAGGAATGGAGGCTTGATTTATTCCTTCCTTAGTGGATGTTTTGATGTCCGGGTTGAAAGAAAGTCATTCTCTCCTTTGGATAGAAGTGATTTGTCAGGTGCCAAGCTGCAGGCTAATGACTTCTTTCCTTCTTGTTGACCTCAGGTGATGTCTTCTTGTTGCCAACCAGGGATAAGCGTAACCCATTGTTGTATGCAGTTTTCACCACTTCCAGGTAAAAAGAAAATATTTTTTTTTACATCAGCAGTGGGCAGAGTTCAGGCTTCTTGTATCTACTTTGCTTTTTCACAATGACCCTCAATCCATCAACTAAAGACATAATTTAATATAATATAACAATACATCACATAAATATCCGTACAGAGAGTGGTAACCTTATACTGCTTATAAGCGCTATGTGCTTAGAGCTCAGAGTATTGTTAGAGACCCCACACACCCACTTTATGGTCTGTTTCTGTTTCTTCCCTCTGGGAGGAGATTTTCAAGTATTTCTAGCAGGACTATCAGATTCTGTAACAGCTTTGTTCCCTATGCTATCCGTCTGGGAAACTCGCAAGACTTGTTCTTCTCGCCATGTACATTTATACATCTGGACTAGATTGTGTTGTTTCTCTGTGTCATATAATATATGTGGGTATATGCATAATTTTGTATGCATGTATGATGTATGTATGTATGTATGTATGTTGTCATGTTTAGTGTGTATTGGAGGGGGTAAACTTTTGAAACTGTAATGCAACGAAATTTCATTTTAGTGTAGCTGATTAGTGTACATTTAAAGTGACAATAATGTTAAAGTTATTCTAATAATATAATGTAATGTAATATATAATTAGTATAGTACAGTACAGTACAGTACAGCACAGCACAGCATAGCATAGTAATATAATTTTTATAATCTTCCATTGCTTTTTAAAATTTCTTCTCCACCCCAATCCCGACAATATTGTTAAAGAGGCAAATATTCTCCCCCAATGCCTTTTGAGCGGAAGTCAGGCAGGCTCTACGATCCACATTACCAGATGGCTGTGGGATACGCATTCCTTCCCAGTTTCATTTCTTCACCCTTCCTATAATTTTTTTTCTTCTGATTACAGCACAGTGTTCAAAGGTTCTGCTGTCTGTGTGTATCATCTGAATGACATCCGCAGAGCTTTCCTTGGTCCTTTTGCTCACAAGGAGGGACCTAACTATCAGTGGGTTTCCTATCAAGGCCGTGTCCCTTATCCCCGCCCAGGAACGGTATGTACACTGGGTTTGAGATCTTGAAATATGAAAAAAAGAGTTTCTGCCCATGAAAACTCTAGAGATTGGGAGGAATATTGAGTGATATCTGACTCAAAGCCAGGAAGGAGAGTGATCTGTACTTGCGGAGTTTTGCTTTTATTCTAAGAGATTCTTGGGGTTTGTCAAACAATGAAGAAAGAGATCAGAAGGGAGGGGCAGAACTGAGCTGCATGGAATGGAAAATTATTATAGGATTTGATTGAAATGGAAGGAAAGCAAAAGATAGAATGAAAGCTAAGTGGGGAAAATGGAGGGCTGTGATTTGAGTAGACCATTTTTCAATGTTTGGGATGTTGCCTCTCTTTACTTTCCTTCTTTCTGAATTTCTAGTGTCCCAGCAAAACCTTTGGCACCTTTAGTTCCACCAAAGATTACCCTGATGATGTGATCCAATTTGCACGTAACCACCCATTAATGTATAATCCAGTACTGGCCCATGGCCAAAGGCCTGTCTTCCTGCAAACCAATGTGGACCACATCTTCACTCGCATTGCAGTAGACCGAGTGGCAGCTGCCGACGGACATTATGATGTCCTCTTCATTGGCACAGGTATGTCTGCTTCCCTCCTCTTCTGATGAGTAAGCATAGATGTTTAGGCCAAGTTTCTGTTTGCTCCCCAAAACTGCATGCTAGGGGATGTCCCTTGTTCAAAGGTAAAATGTTTGGGTCCTTCTTCAGATTTGGCTCATAGCTTTGAAGAAGCCTATATATTGTAGCAGAACCAAATATAGACCAGAGATGCCTAGGTGAACACCAGTTGTCCCTAAATTGTAATTTTAATGTAATGTTAGAAGAAAGAAATCCTTAAATTCATGCAGATGATACCTATTAGTTGTTTTAATGAATTGAATGTTGTTTAAACAAAATCATATATTGTGTGTGTGTGTGTGGGGGTGTTTCTCCTAACCTCATCTGCTTCACTTTCTTGGGTCTTCCCATTTTGAAACACAGCTCCTAGCACCCCGCCCAAAAAGGCCATTTTAAGCCTGATTCTACTCTTTCTTCAGCCACTACCTGCAGTTCCTTTGCCTTTTCCACTGTATTTTTCTTTCAATGCTATATATTTGCATATGTATAATACATTAATTTGAAAACGTATACGGCCAAAGCAGCCATAAACACAACCAGCACAACAATGACCCCAGGAAATATACATTTACTTGTGATTCAGACACAGGTAGTCATCCCATTCTTCTGGTATAAATGAAGCACAAAATGATGTTTGGCCTCCATGGTGTATTAAGGATTGGAACCAAATCCTTACTAACTCAGAACTGTATGAACTCAAATCCTATCCATGTAGATGGCAAGAAGCTGGAAAAGGTTCTTGGGGATGAAAACTATAACATAGGGGGAAAAAAACCATACCTCATCCACATTGAAATCCTGATCAAACTGGACCCCTTAATAGTTGCAGTAGCGTTTTTATTTGTAAATGCTCCAGGGAATATCTTCCTGACTTCCTGCATTATAATCATTCATGCCCCAGGCTGATGGTGCAACTTTTCTCACCGGTTCTTCGATGCTGTGATATTAGCAAATCAATAGATATTGAAATCAGGGCCCTTGGAAATAGTAGCCAAGTATATTAAAGTTGCTTTGCCAATCAGATGCACTCCATTGATGCTGAACAACTGTCAACATATTTGCGTTTTGTATGTGAATTGATTTGCATGGCTTGAAACTTCCATGTTTTCTCCTTGGCTATCGAGGAAAAACAGGACTGTAATTTAGCCAACTAACCTGCCTATAATCTCCTTTTTTGTGCAAAATGGTTTATGCGTTCCCTTTGCCTGGCAGACATGGGGACAGTCTTGAAGATTGTCTCTGTGCCAAAGGACTCGTGGCAAAATATGGAAGAATTGCTGCTGGAGGAACTTCAGGTGTTCAAGGTGAGTTTGAGCAACTGAAGACATCTAGTTTGGCCTGGGGCAAGAATAGCTACTTTTTAAAACAATATAGTTTTAAACAATACCATAGACTTTATTCACATAATACAATTGCCATAGATGCTTCTCCCATAACTGATGGAATTAAATCAGCTGCTTATATTTTCTGAGAAGCTAGACCAGGCCTGTCAAACTGGCGGCCTGCAGGCTGAATTTGTCATGCACAGGCCCCATCCATCCCAGTTCCGCAAAGGTAAAAAACAACAACATTGCGATATGTCACGATAGATCACGTAACGCGATCGAGTTTGACACCCATGAGCTAGACTAAACTATCGTTAGCTAGTTTGTAGTTCAGAGGGTGGTATCAGAAGGATACTTAATTGAACCAATGAAAAATATTAATATGTTGAGAGAACACCAAAAATGTTGATCCAATCATTTAATCTCATAGAGTTTAAATTTAACCTCAATCTCAATTTTTAAATCTAAGTTGGCTGTACCATAGGAATACCATTTACCCTTACTAGGACTCTCCTGATGCAAGGCCTCATTGGCTACTGAGCACTTCCTGGGGCAAGGGAGTCAGGACTATTAAATTAATGGGACTATTAAATTAATGGGTTAAATTAATGGGAACGTGCAATGCATTGGGTTTGAAGGTTGCTTTAGAATGTGTCCGTCTATCTGTCTATCTGTCTGCCTATCTCTGTCTGTACCTCTACCTCCATCTCCATCTCCATCTGTCCCTATCTAGTTGCTAGGAGTCTAAAACACTGGATGGCACATAATCAGAGTGCCTGGGAATACTCACATTAGCATCCATGTGCAATTCTTTAAACCAAAAAGTTATTTTCCCAGGACCAGACTGTAACAGTAGAGGGGAGCCAAACAATCCTGGCAAAAGTCATGATGAATGTTATCTTCAAATCCTTGTGACTACAGAATATTTTTCCTCTGCAATTCAAAACACTGCCCAATCCTACCAGTTGATGTGATCGTGTGTTATCACCAGCACTGCAAGTATCAAGATTGGGATGACTGGCTCAAGTCAGGCACTGTCCTAGCCATCGTAGGTGCTTCTATTTTCCCAGCTTCAGTTTCAATGCAAGGCTCCATGAGAGAAACTAAAGCTGTGTCACCCTTTCAACGTAGACCAGACAAAGAAACCAAAGTCAACATACAGAACAAGACTACTTTTAGTATAAGGTTGGGTAACATACTCTTGCAAGTCTGGATGTGCTTATCCCCTCCCTCCTTTTAATTTCCTGAGAACTAGGGAGAGTCCTCTCTAGACAATCTGCCCTGGACTCAGATTTCTTTTATCTGACTGTTGTCTTGTTTGCTTGCAACTACAACCCTGTTGTCCCTCAACATTATTCCTTCTACCCCTCACTAGCAGTTAACGAGAGAACTTCATGAAAGGTAGTGGCTTTTTTAATCGGCAGGTCAGCACCCTCATAATTATTTCCATTTCTCCTTGACAGGACTCCTCTCCTATTACTAGCATGCAGATCTCATCCAAGCGGGTATGTAGCGCAACAGAAAAAAACTTTGGGAAGCCATCTTATGAAAACCAGGGGGAAAACTTCTCTTTGAGTGAATTGATTCATAAAGAATTAAAGTAAATCATTACAGGTGGGGAGAGAAACTGGTAGTAGAAGATGATCAGAATAGGGATGCTTTTGTGTATGCATTTCTTCTGTCCAGGATATTTTTTTGATGATGATGAACATGATGATGATGATTTCGCAACTCTTTCCGAACATCGTATTGCATTCACATGTCTTTTCCTTGAGATGTCCATGAACAAAATAAGTAAAATGTTCATGTTTGGAAAAGTAGTTGTTTGCTTAATTTCCTGCTTGACTGCCTACCCATCTATACAAGTTATGGATCCCTGCTAGATACCTCGTTTGTGATTTAGAAGGTTCTGATCGTATCCATTCTTCATTTTCCTCTCACTTATTACAGTACATTCGTTAGAGCGGTGCCTGACAGCCTAGGTTAGGCCTCATAAACAGCTTCTCAAAACAGTAACCCCTTAGAAGCCGGAGGTTATTTTCCATACACATGTTAGTAAGCCCTAAGGAGACTCTGTGACTCTGTCTTCCAACAGCAACAGCTGTACCTGGGATCCAGAACTTCCATTTCGCAACTGCCCTTGCACCGTTGTGGAATGTATGGCAAAGCTTGTGCAGAATGCTGCCTAGCAAGGGACCCCTATTGTGCCTGGGATGGCACCACCTGCACTCGATACCTGCAGAATACCAAACGGTATGGCTACAGATTAGGCCCTCTAACCTTGAGGGCCAATCCTATTTGCTCCTGGATGTAATCAGTGAAGGGTGATTATGCAGGCCTGAGGCTTCGGGTCCAACCCCAGAAGAATGCTTGGCAAATCTTTTCATACTTTTTCCCAACAGGCGATTCCGACGCCAGGATGTGAGGAATGGAGATCCCAGTATCTTGTGCTCTAGATGTGAGTGCTCTTAAATCTGCTTACCCAATTGAATAGTCTGGGCCGAAACAAGCTTGGGGCTTTTCTGCTAAGTGTCTTGTGGGAAACCAGTTGTCTTTACATGGTACCAAGGTACCATGGAGCCAAGGTACCACATTAAACCAATATATATATGGGCTCTTTGATTCAGCACAGCATGTTATATATCCATGCACAAATATTCAAATTTCAATGCATGAATCAAAAGAGTGCTAAAGTTCTTGATGTACTTACATTATAGCTGTGAGCAAGGAGGACATTGAATTTCACTGTTTCCTTTTCCTAGCTATTTCTGCATTCATTTTTCCCCAAGAAATGCATATGTAAATTATGTACTATTCCTCCAATGAATATATTTTTTGCCGGTGATTAATCCCAGTGAAACACATTTTAGTTGCACTTTCTTTCATACAGGTAGTCCTCAACTTACGACCACAATCGAGCCCAAAATTTCTGTTGTTAAATGAGACATTTGTTTAGAGAATTTTGCCCCATTTTTCTCCCCAGTTGTTAAGTGAATCATCATAGTTGATAAGTCGGTAACATGGTTGTCAAGCAAATCTGGTTTCCCCATTGATTTTGCTTGTTGCAAAAGATGGTCGCATAACCCTGGGACACAGCAACGGTCATAAGTATGAGTCAGTTGCCAAGCAACTGAATTTCGATCACATGATCATGGGGATGCTGCATAACTGTGAAAAACGGTCATAAGTCACTTTTCTTCAGTGCCATTGTAACTTTGAAGGTCATTAAATGAATTGTTGTCGGTTGAGGACTACCTGTACAACATATGAATATTTGTTTACTTTTAAATGTTGCAGACTGCATCAATATTCAGAAAATTGTGCCTACTTACAGTAGATGTCAACATCTGTCCAATATTCATTCAATGCATGAATCAAAAGAGTACTTGATATATTTATGTTATATAAGCAGCTTGATCTTGAAAAGTTAAGGAAGGTGAAATATGGTCAGTGGTTGGTTGGGTGGATGGAAATTCCAGAGTTGTTGGCTAGACTTGAAAATTGAAACAACCATCCTGGAAGATGGTAGCAACAAAACACTGGCATATCAAAAGCTCCACGAATGTTTCCACGTTGCTACCAAAAATCGAATTCTCTTTGAAGGAGACTTAATCTTTTTAAATTTAATATACAGCTTTGAGAAATCAAGATGAGGATGAGGATGATGAGGATGCTATCCATTCAATCGAGCCTGATTGTCAGTGATTCTATGGACCAGCTGTCTCCACATTTTCTGATTTTGTACAGCTTCTTCACTTGTTTTAAGGTCTGGCTGGTGTCAGCTTAGATGACCTTAAAATGAAAATAGTTTAAATTTATCCTTCATATGTGAACAGGGCTCTGTCATTAGATTATCTGGGCCCCATAATAGTAAGCTCTTGTCTGCCATAAAAAGTTGGAGCTGGACAGATAGTTGAAGCTGTAATAAATTTATCTTCAGAGCCATCACCACAAATACAAATTAATAAATGTCTCAATGGTTGGCTGCACAGTGAACCTTTTACCACTTTTAATCTATTTGAATCAAGCTTATTGTACATAAGACCCAAGAAAACCACACTGGCCCTTGGTCTCTACAGTGCCAGAGAGTATCAGTGGCCCATTCTCTTTCCCCATTCCATAGGACAAAGATTGCTGGACTCTGACTTATAGAAACCCTTTAAAGAATCTATTTAGTTCTATAACTCTAAGAGGCAGGATCATTTTAATGGACTCCCCATCCCTGCAGGAAGGCAACAATGTAATTAGATCAGATCTAATATTGATCATGGGATCCAGTGGTAGACACCTGGCAGCCATGAAAGCTATGAAAGTTCTGGTCTGGAATTATAAAACGATCTCACTGAATGAGTGTTGAAATTCTCAGAATAGCTTTCAATGTCTTAGCGGTCAATGGTGGTGTTTGGCAGCAGAGTAGAAAGTAAACCAACAGTATACCAAGGCTATTTTATTGAATTAACTCCAAGTTCCTTGTCATTTGCCTAGTAGAAACAAGCACCACAAATCCCCACCTCTCTCTCTCTCATCCAAAATCTGAAGCTATTCTATCAGATTGTATCAGATTTTGATAGAAAGAAGAGGGACAAAATGGTGTGATGCTCCACAACCATCTATGTCCTTTTGACCATAAATAGCTTCTCTCCCCAATCCCTCACAATTTGTAACTAATGAATTGGGACAGTTCTTGGTTTTATTCTTTTCTGTCTTGCCTCTCTACCCACACACAATCCAACATTCATATGAAAAAAAATGAGAGGGGAATAAATGAAAAATCCGAAGAGAATTGTAGAAAATGATACATCTACCAGTCCTATAAGGTATGAAATCAAAGATAAAATCCCAAATTTTACTTAAACCATTTTCCAAATACTTGCCTAAATCCAGTATCTTCCCTCTTCTTAGAAAACCCAACACAAAAGAAAAATATGGCAGAGAATTGATAGGATGTCTCATCAGAATCCATCCTTCCCAGTCATTGAAGTGTTCATATCCATCAATCCTTCTAGGCAGAAATAACTTCTTTTATTCATAATTCACATGGATTTTGCATGGTTGTTTTTTTTTTCTTTCTGGACCCACATATCTTGTCCTCATAGGTGCTTCAAGGAACCATTCTCTTTTCTCATTAATTTCAGCTATTGTTTTTATGCTTCTTTCCTGATGGTTGGCTTTGCTACAGGACTGGGCCCATGTGCATATGTGCTCCTCATCATTTAACTGGTAGACAATTTGGTTTTTATTCCTCATGTTATTCCTTTCTGATTTTGTACAGATCCTCAGAAAAGCAGTGTACCGGAAAGGAAAATCTATGGAGTGGAAGGCAGCAGCACTTTTCTAGAGTGTCTGCCTAAATCACTGCAGGCCAAGATCGTGTGGACATATCAAAAGACTAGAAGTGAACCTCAGAAGGAGGTAAAACCTAATTGCTGTGCGCACACGTTTTTCTGCTAATGACAAAAAGTATGCTGATAGCATCAACCAGCTATAATTGAAGCAATATAGAAGATGTCCTCGTTAGCTATTTTGGGATAATTGATTTATTCTATAAAACACTACAGGTAGTCCTTGACTTACAACCACAATTGAGCCCAAAATTTATGTTGTTATGTGAGACATTTCTTAAGTGAGTTTTGCCGCATTTCGTGACCTTTCCTGCCTCCGTTGTTAAGTGAATCACTGCAGTTGATAAGTTAGTAACCTGGTTGTCAAGTGAATCTGGCTTCCCCATTGACTTTGCTCGTCAGAAGGTCCCAAAGGGGGATCACATGACCTTGGGACACAGCAACGGTTATAAGTATGAACCAATTGCCAAGCGTCTGAATTTTGATCACATGACCAAGGGGATGCTGTAAAGGTCATAACTGTGAAAAACGGTCATAGGTCAACTTTTTTTCAGTGCAGTGGTAACTTTGAACGGTCACTAAATGACCTGTTGTGAGTCAAGGACCACCTATATAAGGTATAGTGTATTTTATTTATTCAACCTTTCATTCATGTATCCCAACTTGTATGACATTCCGTTCATAATGACTAGCTTACAAAAAGGCCATGCAGAGAGAAACAGGAGGGAAATCAAAATGATCCAATAAAAACAAGGACCTCAATTTGCTATGCCACACTTTCAGGATAGTATAGTTTATATTCAAAGCCTTCTTAGCCAGTCATGTTTTATAGAAGTCTTTTTTTTTTAGAAAATAACAAGGAGGGAGTGGTCTGGATATCCAAGGGTAAGCTG
>JANHFL010005008.1:6825-29232 GCA_032468155.1 Oxyrhabdium leporinum
CTTCTCTTCTCTTCTCTTCTCTTCTCTTCTCTTCTCTTCTCTTCCATTCCATTTTCTATTTTCTATTCTCTATTCTCTATTCTATTCTATCCCATTCCATTCCATTCCATTCCATTCCTTTCTATTTTCTATTCTCTTTTCTCTTTTCTCTTTTCTATTCTCTATTCTCTATTCTATTCTACTCTTTTCTATTTTCTATTCTATTCTATTCTATTCTATTCTATTCTATTCTATTCTATTCTATTCCATTCCTCTTAATAAATAGAGAAGAAAACCTTAAGGTTGGGGTAAATGTAACCGTCAGGCAAAAGGCAAGATAGAGCTAAATTTATGACCACAATTGGGATAGGAATTTTCAGTCATTAAATGATGTGGTCACAGTGAGCCATCATTCAACTGGATCCAATCTTATGACCATTATTACTAAGGTTGTTAAGGGAATCGCACTGTTGTTAAGTGAATCATGCAGTTGTTAAACAAATCCAGTTTCTCTTTGCTTCTGGAAGTCATCTGGGAAAGTTGCAGATCCCAACTGTGTGACCACAAGATGATGCAAACGCAAGCCAGTTGCCAGGCATCTTGAAGTGACTGTGGGATGTGATGCAACAACTGTAACTTTGAAGATGGATCATAAGTTGTTGTTTTTTTCTTTCCTGGGTTCATCGTGACTTTGAACCATTATTAAACAAATGGTCGTAAGTCGAGGTCTACCTGTAGAATAATGTGGCCAAACAGAAGGCCGATTGCATCCCTTCCCTGGTCCTTCCTTTTGAAGCTTTACATTAGCTGGGATTGTCTTATGAGCCATTTTAAGTTGAGAGGATCTCTTCTATTGGTAGCATTTAGGGTATCTTGGTAGTTTTCAGAAATATAAGCTTGGCTAGATCTGGCTAATACTTGGATAAGCAGTCTTGAATTCCTTTCTTCAAATCCACTGAAATATCTACCTCCTCCCTAAGAGAGAATTGCTTAATTCATCTCACCATTTCAGCTTTGTCTGGGCTTGATAACAAATGATGCATTTGGAAGATAATTAGGCAACATGAAAACAATTTCTTCCAGATAGGAAGAAAAAGTGGGCCAAATTATCTATGAACAAATAAGATAAACACTGAATAATGGTGATCACAATAAATCTATTAATAACACCGGGACACCCTCCTGTAAAGAAGATAAATATAAAGCTAACCATTTAGGAAATACAGAATTTAGCAGATAAATGCAGAAGCTTTTTTTCATTGCAACCATTTAAAGATATTACTTGATTATATGGCAAATATGCAATCCATTTTAAGTAGATTTGTCACTTAAGTGAATTGATAATTGTTGATGAACTGGCAAGATATAGCTGAGTAATCAGTTGAATGGATATAAGCATACAAATAAAAGCAAGGTTTCTGATGAACAAACAACAACAACAATCTGTGTAAATGAATTACCTGCTGTGAATGTAAGTGTTTATTGCAGGGATTAGCATTACAGAATGAGTAGCGTGGTGGCCTAGTGGAGAAGATGCTTGTCTCTCATTTGGGAAGTGTTCAATCCTAGGTAATGGCAGATGTTTTTCTCTCTCAGGACACAAAGAAAAAATATCTGCTGTGAACTCCATGTAAGTGTCAGGAAGGGCAACCGGCTAGTAAATGCTCAGCTCCATTCAGTCATCCTGACTCTGCTCTGAATTAAGGGATTACAGGCTCATAAAAAGAAAAAAAATGTAGGGATGAGCATTATGTAGACCTGAGGTGGGGAAACTATAGCCCCTTTATGACTTGTGGACTTCAATTCCCAGAATTCCTGAGTCAGCCATACTGGTTCAAGAAATCTGGGACTTGAAGTCCACAGGTCATAAAAGGACTATAGTTCCCCACCTCTGATGTAGACAAAGTCTTGCAAGTATCACAACCTAGAATCCTCTCCAATGAAAAAAAAAATAGGTGATGTAACTCAATATTTTAAGGTAGGAATCTTATTGAAACTCGAGCACTAGCCCTAGAATAAACACAGCTTTTAAAAAAAAATGAAACAGCTATCCTAAACCTTAGCACACAAAGCCCTCCAAACACTCATGTAACAAAAACAAAACTCCTCAGTAGCCCAAGAAGAAAAAGAAAACAAGAGTCATCTACAACATAAAATATAAGAGTTATAATAGTATGTAGGATGAATAGGCAGAAGACTGACATGGATACCAACTAGCAGTCAGAAGACATAATGGAAACTCCTTAATTTCACAACACATGGGCAGACTTAAGTACAGTTTTCACTGGGAAACAGTGAGTATCTTAGACCAAGCTAAATCCAAAAATGCCAGGGAATTCCTGGAAGTTTTACACTCAGATAGATCAGCCATCAATAGATACAACAGATACATACCATTCAATGGAAACAGTAAGAAGGAAACAAACAAACAAAATTCAGAATACATCCTATTCCAAAACCCACAACCACGTAAGTAAAGATTCATACCAGACATAAGTCATTAACAACATAACCAATATTAATAACTGATTTCAGGTAGTCCTGAACTTACAACAGTTCATTTAGTGACTGTTGGAAATTATAAAAAAGTAACTTATGACCGTTTTTCACACTTATGACTGTTGCAGCATCCCCATGGTCATGTGATAAAAATTCAGATGCTTGGCAACCGATTCATCTTTACGACAGTTGCAATGTCCTGGGGTCCACCTTTTGTGACCCTCTGACAAGCAAAATCAACGGGGAAGCCAGATTCAGTTAACAACCGTGTTACTAACTTAACAACTGCAATGATTCACTGAAAAAATGGAGGAAAGAAACTTTGTAAAATGGCGAAAAACTCTTTGGGAAGCCCCCCACCCCCGACAAATGAAATATTTTGGGGAATATTAAAAAGGTAGGATAGAATATTTCCCCTAAAGGAGAAATGGGAAAAAATCTTAAGGGAAGCAGAAACCAGCACGAGTCTCCCTGCCCCAGGCAGAAACTGAGGAGGCCAGCTTTTAGAAATGCAGATTTAGTAATCCATTCAGAAAGACTGGGTCAGACAGAAATTCCAGATAAGTAACACAATTAGGCAAGACAAGATTAGCTCAGACAAACACCTAGGATTTGCATTTCCCCTTTTGCCTATAGAGCCAGCCATGACCCCTACATGACCCTATAGGAATACAGAAGGTATAAAACCCACCCACTCTAAATTCTATTTTGTCAGTTGCCCCAGAACCACAAACCCTGTGGTTCTGTCAATCAATAAATGGACCTTCTTTCCAATCAGCCTCCAGTCTCCATTTGATTTCCAGCGTCTTTCTCCCAGCTTGAAACTGAACCAGATGGATTTTTCTTCCAACTCACTTAACAACTGTCTTGCTTAGCAACAGAAATTTTGGGCTCAATTGTGGTCGTAAGTCGAGAACTAACTGTAGTTCATTAGAATTTCACATTTGCACGTGAGCAGAAGCTCATGTGAATTATGAAATGCCAAGCCAAGAATATGAATCCAGAAGGCTGTGCTAATACGATGCCTCGGTGCCTAAGCCTTTAATTAGTGTTTTAATTAGCATGCTTCCTGGATCATGTTACATATCATTTCATGTGAGGTGGTTAAGAAGAAAGCAATTTTTTTTAAAAAAAAAATCAAGAACGTCTTTATTAAAAGATTATCTAGTGATAAGTAATTATTTCATTTAGATCAGTAGCCTTAGTGAAATTAATTACGTATAGCAATTGGAAAATGATTGAAGTAATAGCATTTTTGCCACTGAAAGAGAAGCTAATTAACATGCTGACTGGACACAAATGCCCCCTGAAAGCTTAACATTCCTTGCCCCAGCTGCCCAGCATGTGATCAGGTTTAATTTGATAACATAATTTGCATTCTTGTCTTCTGATGGGATTATTATGTCCCCATCATGGTCAAAGCTCCTTCTGAATTTCTTGCCTGCTAAATGATTAGCACCCAATTAACATGAATTAAAGGTGGTCAAACACTCCAGGTAACATTTCACCTTCCTGCTCTAATGATTCTAAAGAAGCAGGATACGGAGATACTTTAAATGCTAGCGTTAAAGAAGAAGACTCCTGAGAATAGGCTGGGTAGCCTAGAAAACAAACCAAGAATCATTGAACAAGTCAACCCAGACTTCTCATTTGAGACACGAAGAAGGAAGCTCAAATTATTATCTTACTTCAGAGACATTATCTGGAGACTAAGCTATCTGGAAAATGCTGAGAAAGGTAGAAGGAAAAAGAAGAGGACAGTCAGAAGCAAGGTGGATGGACTTTAATCAATCAGAAAAGAACTGGAAGGGACCTTGGAGGTCTTCTAGTCCAACCCCTGCTCAAGCAGGAGACCCTATTCTTAAAAAAAAAAAAAAATCTCCAGTGATGGAGTGACCACAACTTCTGACGGCAAACTGTTCCACTGATTGTTCTCACTGTCCCAAAGGTGCTTTTTTTTTCCAAGAAGCTTCTTCAGAGCTGATGGATCTCTTGGACGAGAAGCGAAATGTCTTCTTGCCTCTTGGAAAAAAAAAGCACCTTTGGGACGACCATGACCTGGATGACTGAGAATCTCCATAGACATTAAGCCACTTCCATATTGCTGTTAAGAAAATTACAGGGATCTGTCCATAAAGTTTTCAAGAGTTAAGCTTAATTTAAGATCATTGTCTCATGTGTAGGAGAGAGTTCTCACAGTGTCAGTGAAGTACAACTGATGGCAAATCTGTCCATTGCAATCCCCCCCTCCCCTGCTTTTCTGTGCCAAAGGGAGGGGCAGGAAGGAAAAAATACAGATGGGTTTGAATATAAATAGAGCTTGTTCTTCAAACACAGCAGTCCTTAGAAATTTTTCCTCATGGCTTGCTAACTTTGTAAATATCACTTGTCAGAAATTACGGATAGTCCTCAACTTACGACCACAATTGCGCCCAAAATTTCTGTGGCTAAGCGACAGTTGTTAAGTGAGCTTTGCCCCATTTTACAACCTATCTGGACACAGCTGTTTAAGTGAATCACTGCAGTCGTTAAATTAGTTACGCAGTTGTTAAATGAATCTGAACTTCCTCATTGAACTTGCTTGTCAGAAGGTCGCAAAAGGGGAATCACATGTCCCCATGACACTGCAACCGTCATAAATATGAGTCAGTTGCCAAGCATCTGAATTTTAATTGTGACCACGGGGATGCTAAAATGTCCGTGTGAAAAATGGTCACAAGTCACTTCTGTGCCGTTGTAACTTTGAACTGTTGAGGACTACCTGTAATGGATTCTTGTGAATTTCTTGGAGTGATTCCAGTACTGGGTGGCGAGTGAAGCCCGACATCCAGAATATTTTGTCAGTGAGAAGGTCAAAAATATGGAAGGGAGCAAGTTGGTAGACAGAGAATTACAGTGAAATGCTAATATGATTTACAGTCATGTATTTATTGTGAAAGGTGTTTCAATTCCATTCTTTTGTCAAGCTCTTCCTTATGTTGAATTACAGTGAAATGCTAATATGATTTGTAGTAATGTATTTATTGGCACCTTTCCTGTCAACCAGCTATTCTCAGAGGTGGAGGCCAAGACAGAAATCTCTTATCTGCACCAAGATGGATTCTGTGCCATTTTGCGCCTCCTGCTGGGCACTCCAGTTGTGGACGGAGCTGAACTCTACGGCCGACTCTGCACCGAGGACCACAGCCAGGATGGGCTTAACCTTGGTGAGATGGGGCAGGGAGAAGAAATGACAGGATGGGAAGGAAACACCCAGCTATGTATAGTAGTAGGTCATCCAAAGGATATTCAAAATCCATGCAGCAAGTCACGGAAGAGTGAAATAGATGGACGGAAGGATACGAGGAGCTGAGAAAAAAGGAATACTGCTATTTTCTGGCCACTGATATGATATGGAAGCACCATGAGGGAAGCATGATTTAGATAAAAAAGTTTCAGCCATTTGTCCCAACCCAAACCTTGTTTTGTAGGCCATGGATGGCCTCCAAGATCATGTTCCTAGGTTTAAACGCGCAACTCTTCCATTTATACGGTAGTTGTCTGAGTTGCAGTAGAGGAGGAAATGTAGGCAGAAATGCACTTGTTTAGCCTCTTTTAAGCCTAGTATGTCTATTTTGTCTTTCAATAATAGCCTTAACGATCACCCAAAGGATTGAAGAATCATGAAAGTGTAGGCTATTATTGAATTTTTGCACATCTGTGTATACTATACCACACATGAGATTTAATTTTTTTTTTTTCTTACAAAGAATTGCAGAAAATAGTACCCTCAGTAATTCATCCAGCCCAATCTTTTTCTGAAAAGCTGTCAATCATGAGATAATATTTAGACTTTTAGTTAACATGTTAGTTCCCTATACCGATAAAACATAAAAGAGATGTTTTGGTAGTATCATTGGATAAATTAAAAAACCTTGATATGATGCAAATCATGTTTCAGATTTCTGCAGATATTATGCATAACTTCTTTTGCCTGGGAAATTACAAATAGAATTATTTGCATTATAATCAAACTGTGATGCTGGACATTTCAAGATGTCCTTTTAATGTGATGTTGGAACTCCAGGTTGTATATTAAAATAAACTGGCAATATCTAGTTGCCTGTTCCTCTGATCACGGAAGCAATAGGGAAGGTATCCAAGAAGGAGAAGAAATGGCTGTCCGCATGTGAGCTCTAATATGTAGGTCCCTTATTACAGAATGTGGTAGTTGTCATGTTGCTTCCGAACAATCCTGCGGCTTTCTTGGCAATATTTTCGGGAGTGGTTTGCCACTGCTTTCTTCAAAGGACTGAGAGAGAGGGGCTAGCCCAAAGTCACCCAATTGGTTTGGGGCCTAAGGGAGCAGCATCTAATTGAGTTCAGCTGATCTCGAAAAAAAAGCAGAGCCAAGTTACACCTGGCTAGTTGTTGGATAGACAACTGCTCCCACGTCTCAGGGCTGTAGGCTAGGCCGGGAAGTCTGAAAAACATAGTGGAAGAAAGCAAATGGCAAAGCCACTTCTGTATTGTTGCCATAAAAGCTACCCAGGCATCTTTGCCTGGGCCAACCCATAAGTGATCTGGGCTGATCTCAGGGGAAAAAAGTCAAGGGTTTGATCTTCTTGGTCCTTGGAGGGGAACACCACAGAATAATTTCTAGGCTAGGAAGTCAAAAACACATCCTAGAAAAACGGCACAGTGGCAAGCCACATGATAAAAACTACAGAGCATTCTGGTGCTCAGATACCTTTGGAGATTCTCAATCATCCAGGGCACGGTTGTCCCAAAGGTATTTTTCCAAAAGACAACTGGACTTTCTTGGGTTTTTTCTTTGAAATTCTGAACAGAGAGGAACCACCGATTTGAAAGGGGGGGGGGAGGTCAAAGGGGCCTTCTGTGTTAAAATTGAACATCTCTCTCTTAACAGTATATGACACCACCTATAGTGTCTACAACAGTATACAACACCATCTGTCTCCTGCCTTCCACACCCATTTGAACTCTGATTCAGCTGACCCTGAGGGTACAGATAAACCCTCAAGCGGCCTCAATGAGAGCTAAGGACCAGATGACAGCAAAGAATATAAATCCTTCCATTCCCCACCAGTCAGTTAGAACTGAAGAAGCTTCTTGGATGAGGAGCGAAACGTTTTCAAAGACGAAAAAAACAAGAATGTCAAGTTGCCTTTTGGAACATTCTTGTGGTCATCTAAAGCAGAGTTCTCCAACCTTTCTGGGTTTGGCGGCCTGGGTGGCAGGACGGCAGGTGCCTTTTGCATGTGCACACGCGAACGGGGCCGCGAGCGTCCACGCAATGCTTGTGGCAACGGTAGGGCCCTCATTGCACTCCCAATGACACTAGGGCCCATGTGGCTCTCACAGCAACGGTAGCACCAAGTGGGGTGTGTGCACATACATACGTGTGCGCACTGGCCAGCCACTCACGTGGCCTGGTGGCCAACAGGCACAGTCCGATAGTGGGCTGTGGCCCAGAGGTTGTGGACCCCTGATCTAAAGTCATGCCTCGTTCAAGAGGAACTTACCTTCCGTGATGCCATCTTTGGAGTCCTTTTTATTTTATTTATTTATTTCTGTTCTTTTTATAATGATGCGATTTGTTTTCCTCTTTTCTGTAACCAGGTCAATTCCAGGACTTCTCTCTCCATCACCCTGACTATGCCCGTCTGTTCAGCACGTACCTGCGTCCCCCTCCAGCCTGCGCTCTGCCGAAACCTGCCGAAGCCTCCACTTACGCTAACGGTGTCTCTGCCATTTCTCCCAAAAGCAAGGGTGACTGAAGCCCTCCCCTGCCTATTAAGCCATGTGTATCCAACAAACGTGAGAACAACCCCCACACAGACACACAGCCATGCTACACACCTTTGGCCACAACAGAGCCCATTCCTTGCTTGCTCCCTGCTGTCGGGGTGGTTAGGCGGACTGGGGCCGAGATTCTCCTCCCCCCCTCCCCATCTCAGGGCAAACGAAAATGGGGAAATCACAGCCGCAGTTTTTGGGGGATGGGGGCTTCTCTGGGTTTACTTTAGAGTTTTGTTTGGGGGAGGGCAGGGGGCTAGGATTTAATCCTATCCTTTATTTTACGTTGTTGAGTTTCGTTTTGTTTTCGTCAAGAGGAAGGATGAACCGAAGGATGAGATAGCATTGTTTTTTGGGTTTCATTTTCTGTTTTGTAAAATATAAGAAAGTGCTATTTTATATATAAGATAAATATCTATATCTCTATAATAAATATATATATATATATATATATGTATTACATTTTAAAACAAAGATGGTTCCTGGACTTTTTTTTTTTTTAAAGGCAGCAATGCGGAGACAACTGTTTGCAGTCTTGATTTTTCATCCTGCTTGAGGTTGCAAAAGGAGATTAAATATTGCAAGGTATCCCTACTACCTAACCAGTGGGAATATGGCATTTACAGGTAGTCCTCGACTTACGACCACAATTGAGGCCAAAACCTATGTTGCTAAGCGAGACATTTGTTAATTGAGTTTTGCCCCATCTTTTGACCTTTCTTGCCAAAGTTGCTAAGTGTCTCATTGCAGTTGTTAAACTTAGTAACACAGGTTGCTAAGTGAGACAGTTGTTAAGTGCGATTTGCCCCATTTTACGACCTTGCCTGCCACAGTTGTTAAGTGAATCGCTGCAAGTTTTTAAGCTTAATAACACAGGTTGTTAAGAGAATCTGGCTTCCCCATTGACTTTGGCTTGTCAGAAGATCGCAAAATGGGATCACGTGACCCCGGTACTACACTACACTGCAGCCGTCATAAGTGTGAGTCAGTTAAGCATCTGAATTTTGATCACGTGAGCATGGGGGTGCTGCGACGGTCGTAAGTGTGAAGTACGGTTATTTTTTCCCCCCATGCCATTGTAACTTCAATTATGCTAAGAATTAGAGATTGATTGTCCTTACCTCCTTGATTGCAATATAGCCGTAGTAAATAAGTAGACAAGAGTTTGGGATTATTGCAATAGACTTTATTTATTTTTTCTTGAGATGTTCCCATATTATTCAAGGACTGTTTTTTTCACACACACCAAAAAAAATATATATATATATATGCCCAAACCAACACACATATTCCATTCCTAGAAGCCATAAATCTGCTCTCATTCATCTAGCTTTCCTTCCATGTGGATATAACTGCAATACCCATTATCCCCGACCACTCCTCCCCTTATCTCCAGCCACTGAACTTAGAAACGCTGAGTTTTTGGAAAGGCTGCTTTGCTTAAAAAAAAAAAAAAAAACTAAGCAGAACATCATTCTTTCTAAAATTATAACTCCCCCCCCCTCCCTGTTCCATAAATTTGAAAGCGACAAAACGTGGCTTTCTCTTAATTGTGCCGCACAGTTGTTATTTCTCCATTTTCTCCAGCGTCTTCCCCGTGTTTCTAATAGTTTATGAGATTGGCATTGTTGACTAGCTGGTCGTTTTCCAACTCGGCAGGAATCGTTCTTTCATTTTTGGTTGAGCCTCTCTTTCACCCACAAGTTCAGTATGAGACGGACGAACGGAAGACAGCAGCATTTTTTTATTATTATTTTTACTCTCTGAAATTAGCAGAAATTAGACAGCTTCTGACTCCTTCCTGCAGAGACAGTCGAGGGATTTTAAATTGTTTTTAATTTTCTAAGAAAGCACAAACAACTGGAGTGGATAGGTGTTGGGAGATGTCCTTCTTAAAATAAGTGCTTTTTTAGAAAGATACCCACAAAAAACCACAAACAAACCAAAAACCAAGACCTTTTCGTCGGTCGTATTTTGAACAATGATGGGATTCTGGAATCTCACGTGAATGAAGATGACACTATCTGTGCAGGGTTCAAAAAAAAAAAGGACTTTTCTGGGATTGCTGATGACAACCCACTTAGGAAAAGGAGACCAGTTACTGGTTACGAAGACGCTTGCTCCTCCGAATCCCAGTGACATTGGTCTTTCTTTTGTGATAACGGTGGACAGATGAGTTGCCTTCCAAGTTTGTGTTTGCGAGAGGGCTGGCATTCTGGGATAACTGACCCTTGGGGCAATGCCTTGGCTTGACTTGCTTTGAAAGATCCCTGGGTGAAAAGGTCAGTGTGCCCTCTTGTTCCATGGTGAGAAGCAAGTGGTCACTGTGAGGAGAGAAATTGAGCTTGGAGGCGAGTAGTGAAGAGAAACTGGACAGCTCTTCATCCTCTTCCTCTTCCTCTTCTTCGTCTTTGAGAACACCTTCCAAGGTTCCTTCAGGGAGGTCTGGAAGCACCACATTCATCACAGTGACTCTCTTGGCCAGATCACCTCCTACCTGATTCCAGTTACTCGTTTCTTTCTCTGGAGTTACTGCCTCCCAGTAGACTTTGGATTCACTACTTAGAATTGTAGGGTTGAATTCAGTGTTTCCATGACTGTTATTGCCCTGGAAGCTAAGGGGTGGTGGAAACACACTAGTGGGTACAAGGGTATGATCTCCACTTTTCTCTCCATCGGCCTTGTTCATAGAGATATAGCTGGAAGGAACCAAAGTGGGTTTTGGACATTCTTCGATTGAAAGCTTTTCCATCTGTGGGGTGACCTTATCCTGATCTGAGAATGGTCCCTGAGACTCCTGGAGTTTTTCAAGGCCGCTCTGGACAATCAAAGATGGTGGCTCATGCCCAGAAAAGGGGAAATATGGTGAGTGCTCAGCATCTCCATCTGGTAGCTGGTCTTCAAGCTTCCCTCCCTTGTTAGAACCACCTAAACACAATGGCTGCATATTTTTTCTGCCCAGCTCGACACTTGCTTTTAAACTAGTCTCTTGATGAGTTTCCAACACAGCTAGTTCAGTTGATTGTTGGCCCTCTTGTCTAACACAACTCGACTGTTTGTGCAGTGCTAAGTTATCGACAGGAAACCTTATGTTTCCCGCTTGGCTTTTGTTCTTTATAGACACGGTCTTCATCTGCTTTACATTTGTGTGGGCCTTTCTCTGAGTTACGGTTTTAGCCCCTTGACTAACAAGTTTGTGACCAATTCCTGAAAGAGCTGATGTTGCTCTGTCTTGACTTGCTGTACTTCGACCACAAGGGTTTACATTTTCAAATTGAACTGAGGTAACATTAGATTTCTGAAGCCCTTGGATCTGGTATTGATCTTCGCCTACGGCTCCTTGGCAACTCTCTTGTTTATCACGTTCAAACTGAATGACTTCCTGACCGCTGATTTTTTTTCTTTGAGTGTCCTGATAAGATCTCATTTTCCTTTCCTGATAGTTGAGCTCTGCTTTACTAACGGGACTTCCAAATCCCACATCTTCCTGATTCTGGGGTGGATTTATGACCTGTTCATTCAATTCTCTACGTCCACTGAAACTCAACGTCAGATGCTTTTCCCACTTACGGTTCCCTACTAACATCATATTGTCTAGTTTATTAGGCTCAGCCTGTTTTGAAGTAGACGGTTGTGCTGCCCATACACTTTTCACTTCTCCTTTTTGGTTATCATCCTGGGCTGGTTTTATATTATTCCAGATTATCCGAATTTCATTCTTCATGGGTGCTATGACTCCATGGCTGCCTTTCTCTGTAGTCTTAGGAGACTCTACTTGATCCTTCTTTTGTTCCTGGCTGATATCTTGCTTTGATTGACCAGAAGAGATGAGTCTTACAATTTCTGGCCTTGCTCTGCTATCCCTTGGTGATACTAAATGACTACTAAAGGTGCCATTTCCTTTCATGCTTGGAAAGGTCCACTGGGTCTGAGTTGGGGTTTCATTATCATTATTCATAATTAGATCTTTTTCCTGGGATTGCTGCATGTCTCTTTCCTCTGGATTCTTCAAGGTGGGTAGCAAATTCCCCTCCTGAGAATCATGACTGCAATATTCACGAGGAGATAAACTTGCTCTGACAGACTTTGGGAGAAACTCTCTGTCTCCCAGTTTTTGTGGTGCATTAGAAACCATTGGAGAACTGATGATGGAAGTGGCCAACTCTAATTGACTGGCTCTGATGCCCTTGTTTGTGCAAGGCCTTTTTAAAGCCTGTTGTAACATGTCTTCTCCTTTGCCGTTACCACTGACCTCATCTTCTTCCTCAGATTGTGACGGAGTGGAATCAGAATGGGAAGTGGGATAGACAGAAGGATCTCTTTCTTCTTCAGATAGTGCCAGAAGTCTCTTCGCAGTTAACTGAAGATAGACAGAGACAGAGGAATTCAGTCAAGATCGGGTGAGGTACTAGTACTACTCTATAAAGCCTTATAAGGCCACACCTAGAATACTGCATCCAGTTTTGGTCACCACTCTTTAAAAAAGATGTTGAGACTCTGGAAAGAGTACAGAGAAGAGTAACAAGAATGATTAGAGGCCTGTGGGCTAAAATATATGAAGAACAGTTGCAAGAATTAGATATGAGTGGTGCGGTGACCTAGAGGTGGAGCTCTGGCTTCACAATCAGGTGGCTGTGAGTTCGATCCTAGGTAGAGGCTGATGTTTCTCTCTCTGGGCACAATGAGAATATATCTGCTGAACAAAGCTCTGCATTGGTGACAGGAAGGGAATCCGGCCAGTAAGCTACATTCAGTTGCCCAGACTCCATCCCACAAGGGATTATGGGGTCTTTAAAAGATGATGATGAGTTACAAGAATTAGATATAGCTAGTCTAGTGACGAGAAGGACGAGGGGGTGACATGACAGCAGTGTTCCAATATTTGAGGGGCTGTCACCGAGAAGATGGGGTCAACCTATTTTCCAAAGCACCTGAAGCCCAAACAAGGAACAGTGGATGGAAACTGATCAAGGAGAGATTCAACCTAGAAATAACGAGAAGTTTTCTGACAGTGAGAACAATGAGCAGCTTTCCTTCAGAAGTTATGGGTGCTTCATCACTGGAGGCTTTCAAGAAGAGGCTGGACAGCCACTTGTTAGAAATGGTATAGGGTCTCCTGCTCGAGCAGGGAGTTGGACTAGATATCCTACAAGGTCCCTTCCAACTCTATTCTTCTATAGACAAGGAAAGGAGCCTACATAAACAGAAGCTCCACAACATAGTTTGGTTATGGGGGTATCATTGCCAACATTGGCCTTCAACTGTATCAACTACTTTAGATCTATCAATACGTGGAGGGCTCGGTTTTTTGAGGATCAAGCCCTGATGGCATTTTATGGTGATGTAGAATTTTGTGTATGGCAGGAAATACACAATGTCCCTTTGTCATTGGATTATCCCTTCCTGTTCCCAGTTGGACAAGGCCATTTAAATGGTGACCAAGAAGAGGCATCTACAGATAATTTTAATGAACTGGTGAGGTCCAGCAGGTGCTTCTGGTTTCCTCATCTTGCCAACTGAATGGAGGCTTCAACTGGGAACAGGAAACCAAGACTATGTTACTTTTAGTCCTGTGCTGCCTTTCTGCCTTTGCTTCTGCCCCCCGCTCTCCATAGACGCCACGTGCTTGGTGTCCATCATCCTTCTCCCACCTCTGCGAAAGGGAAGAGCCAAATTGCCACCTAGCAAGGTGCTTCCTTATGAAGGTGGGTGAGTTCCCAACGATGTTGGTCTCTGGTCAAGCCCTAGATTGAAGCAGGAGAAGCGGCGAGGGGGTCCTCAGCTCCTTCCTGCGGATGCCTCCGCAGCTTGTTTGGGATTTGGGAATGACTCACGGGCGGCAGCTTTGAGTACAATGGGAAGAAATGAAGCACCGCCAGCTTCATAACACAGTTCAGACCTCCCTCAGTATTGCAGAAACTCGGTATGGTTAGTTAGAGAAAAGAAGGACAAGGGGTGACACAATAGCAGAATTCCAGTATTTTCCAGGGCAAGACAAGAAACAATGGATGGAAACTAATGAAGGAGAGAATTAAGGAGAAAGCCCAAGAGATTTGGAACTGCCATCCTCGTCTCCTCTAGTGGAGAAGTTCGTTGGAAGATGGGAACCGTGGTTTTTTGGGGAGCGTCGAAAAGGAAATTGGGATATGGTAATCGTCAGAGTAACGAACTGAATGCTTCTTTGGGATGCCTTAAGTAGCATGTTACTGACAAAGGCAGAACCCTTGTAGCTTAAAGAAAAAACAAGGTTCTTATTTTGTTCAGCCCTGCAACCCAATTTTTTTTTTTCCTTCTGTTCTTTATAGATCAGGAAAAGCATCATAGTGAAACACTATCCTGCTGAATCAAGCAATGTGAATCTCTTTACTCTTTGCGCACAATTCTCTCCTCCTTCGCCAGTTCTTCCTTCTTCTGCTTCTTCTCCCTTTTTAACCCTTCTCCTGCCCTCTCCTTTCTCTTCTCCGTTTCTTCCTCCTTCCTTCTTTCTTTCCATCTGTTGCTTCTACTTCTCCATTTGCTCCTTCTCTATTTCTTTTTCTCCGTTTCTTCCTATTCCTTTCACGTTTTCCCCTCCCATTTTTGGCATTTTTGGCTGCCTCCATGATTTTGGTGAAACAAGGGGGCCCTTGGCCAAGAGATGACACTGTTGGTTTTTGTTGTGCTTCCAAGCGGTTCTTGAATGTTTTGAGTCAACGTTTGGAAAACTGTGAAGCTTCTTTGGCAGCTGGTGGGATTTTGAGCAGGGGGGCATTGTTGGTTAAACTACTTCCAAGGATGGTTTCATCCACCTTTTGGATGAAGGATGGTTTCATCTTTGCATCATTCAGGAATGAGCAGCTCACCAAGAGTAACAGTAGAACTACTAAGCTGGGCACTAACATAACCTCTAAAATTCCCCCCGAGGGGCCTGGCCTCAGCAGGGGGCTGGCAGATCTCAAGGGAGGGGAAGGTTAGCATTCAGAGGTGGCCCAACCTGAGTTTTTTTCTGATAGTAAACACTTATAAGCTGTTTTATTAAGAAAAAAAAATGCTGCTAACTATGGCTGTTAGATTTTCTGAAGCCATCTTTTCTTTGTTATTCAGGGGACTCTGACCTCACTTCCTCTCCCTGGCTGCCTGATCTACCGAGTCTCTTTAAATTCTGCCTCTGCTGGCAGATTCCTTCCTCCTAGATCTTTCCCTCCCTCCCTTCTTCCTATCCTTCTCTTTTCATCCCTTCCTTCCCTCCCTCTCCTCCTTCTCTTTTCATCTCCTTCCTTCCTTCTTCCCATCCTTTTAATCTCCTCTCCTTCCCATCTTCTTTCCTGCCTCCCTTCCTAGGAAAGGAACAGATTGATCTACAGGTAGTCCTTGAGTTACGACAACAATTGGGACCAAGATTGCTGTCACAATGCAGTTGCAGAGTGCAATGTCTGTGTTGCTTACTGACGGCAATCCAGGCAGTCCTGGATTACCGTCTCATCACAATCCCAAAACATGTAGGTCATTAAGTGGGAAACGGAGGGAGGAGCAGGGGAGCATTGCTTATGAGTTGGGAGGCTGCAGTGTGGCGTGAACTCAGGGAGGCTGGGAAAAGCGGGCGTGGGGAATGTGTGCAAATGCAAGAAAGCTCAGGGAAGGAGGATACTGGTAGGTGCGAGCAAGCAAAGGAGGAAGAAAGGCAGGAAAGGAAGGCTGGGCGGGAAACTTACCCGATCAATGTTTGACTTCCCTCTGGCTTCCCCAATGACTTTGCTAGTGGCAGCTGGCAGAGGCGGCCAGCAACAGTGAGCACATGACTTCAAGGATGCTGCAACCGATCCTTAAGATGAGCTGGTTGCCAAACACCCTAATTTTGGTCAAGTGACCACGGAGGCCCTACAATGGCCAGAACTTTGAAGAGTGGTCCCAAGTTTCTTTTGCTCAGTGCCACCATAACTCTGAACAGTTGCTGAACGAATGGGCGTTAACTCAAGGGCCACCTGTATCTCCATCAACATAACTGTAGATCAGGGGACTCCAACCTTGGCAATTAAGACTGGTGGACTTCAACTGCCATGCTGGCTGGGCATCTCTGGAAGTTGAAGACCCCAAGTCTTAAAGTTGCCAAGTTGGGGGTGTTACGCACTCACACCACTGTAGGTGATCCCAGGTCGGTTCTGGAAATACCGTATTGTGGCGATTCTCCGTAAAGAAACCGATAGTTGCCTTTTAGAGTGAGAAAGTTTGGTCAGTTCTAAGATCACAACCTTCATTTTTGGTGACGATCTTCCACTGGTTTCTTTCTTCCCACTCTTTTTTTTTTTAAATCTGTCCATTGTATATCTCTGAGCGGTGCTAAATCATCCGAAGCGGCTTCTTTGTTGAAAATATAACTTTGGGAGAAGGAAAGATACATTTCCTCGAATTTCATCACGGCTAATCCCACCTCCTGGCACAATTTTTCCCCCTTTTCCTTTTCAAGGATTGGTAGCATTTTGTAATGAAAGGGGTGCTAACTTCCTTCCTTGAGGTACCTCAAGAAAACAGTGATATATATATGTCTGTATGCATGTATGTGTGTGTGTGTGTATGTACACACACACACTGAACAGGGTCATAGCAAGGCTTTATGTAGCCAGTTATGTGCTAGAGGGCGTGAAGCCAATTCAGAGCAAGGGTCCTGCTTGTTGGCCTAATCATATGGAGAGGGCCAATTTGTGAGAACACGGACTGTACTTTTTTTTCTCCAGTTGTCTTCTCCAGGTTACCTTCCAAATAAATTGAAGCATCCAGAATTTGGGAATGAAACTCTTGGACAGCAGATTCAGGGGCAATTGCCTTTGGCAAGCAAGCTCATGAGCAAATATTGCACAAAAGGCAGATTTTGCTTTTGCGGGTGAAAAATATTCACCCGCCCTTGTGAAGAAAAGCGTGTAGAAGTTTTCGCGTCTTCCAAATTCTCCACGTCGCGTGAAGTTGCTTGACAGTGAGGCAGGCGGCGTATAAATTTGATAAATAAATAAGAATAAGTGATACAGGGGTAGTCCCAAAGCTGCTTTTTCAGGAGGCCACTGGACTTCCTTGGTTTTTCTTTGAAGAAGTTTCGCTTGTAAGTCAAGAAGCTGCTTCCGCTCGGACTGAATGGTGGGGAATGGAAGGATTGATATTCCTCGCAGACAGGTGAATCCTTCCATTCCCCCACCATCCAGTCAGAGTGGAAGAAGCCTCTTCGATGAGAAGTGAAACGTCTTCAGAGAAAAACTAAGTCCAGTTGCCTCTTGAAAAAGCACCTTTGGGACAACCAGGACCTGGAGGACTGAGAATCTCCATAGACATAATACAGTGATACCAACGCAAATTCAGTGAGTTTCAAAGCAATTGACTGCCACTGTAATGGAAAGCTAAATCAAGGAATTGGGGGGGATGCGGGAGACACCCTAATAGTTGAGACATTTCTATTTTTAGCAATTCCTTAAGTGCATGTTTTTCTTCTCTGTTCTTGGGATAAGTTTTGAACGTTCTTGTGCTGCACTCAGATCATAAGCTGCTTGTTTTTAAAAGGATATATATTTTTTTAAATCTATTGCTATAAATATATATTGTGCCCAGCTACTTATGTAAAACGGTCAGCTAAAGAGGTCAGCAGCAGTAGCTAAAAGCCATTCTACTGCCGATGGAGCTGTCCATGAGATTATTGTTATTTATACACACAGACTGATTTTTAGTTTTTTGATTATTATCTTTTGTTACATTACACACAATGACTACTGCATCAAACAATCTTATATCAGGTTGTTTATAGATTTTCCTTGCATCCCACTGAGTGTTAGTTTTGTCACTTATAACACGGAGAAAATCCTGCCAATCCTAATAAAATGAATTTTCCATTTTTTTTAATGTGAATTTTCTCAGAAAACTTCTCAAGCAGAACCACTGACCCATTCTAATGAAGCGATTTTTTAAAATGATCAAGTTATTTTCACCAGCTTTGCAGCTAAAAGCAGGTACAGATAATTTTCTTGCTTTGCACTGTTTTATTCCCTCCGCCAAATAGGGCTCCGAAGCTCAAATTTGATGAGAAGTCATGTCCTTTACTTGGTTATTGCTACCGTTTTGTTAAAGACATTCCCTCTAACATGTTGCAAATTATTGTACAGGTAGTCCTTAACCTACAACCACAATTCACCACCCCCAAAAAATCCTGTTGCTAAGTGAGATAGTTATTAAGTGAATTTTGCTCCATTTTACGACCTTTCTAGCCACAGTTGTTAAGTGAATCACTGCAGTTGCTAAGCTAGTAACATGGTGGTTAAATGAATCTGGGTTCCCCCTTGACTTTGCTTCTCAGACGGTCCCAAGAGGGGATCATGTGACCGTCATAAATATGAGACGGTTGCCAAGGGTCTGAATTTTGATCATAAGGACTGCGGAGAGGCTGCAATAGTTATGTGAAAAACATAAGTCACTTTTTTCAATGCTGTTACAATTTTGAAGAGTTACTAAATATATGGTTCTAAGTTAAATACGACCTGTATTACCTTCGATTTAATTTCAATGTAATTAAAATTAAAAGGCAATCTCTGCGATTTGATGTTGTTTGGCAGCAATTTTTACAGGAAGTCCACATTTTGGGACTCTCCGAGATGTCAAGTGCTCCATGCCTGATGTAGGTGGCCATTTTTTTCTAGCCATTTTGGGGGCATTTCCCCCCCTTTTAAATTCCATTTGCAAAGCATGACAAACGATGTCATTGTGCAAACGGCATCAACAATAATTAATGATTTGTATCATTTGCTCCCTGGCATTAGGGTGTGCATGATGATGTCCAGTCGTCTGTTGCATACCAAGGATAACTGGATTAAAAAAATATGGACACGCTAATTGTCTGACCAAATATTCTTCACTGATGCTGTCCAGATATGTAGACACAATCTCCTTTAATTCTTTGATGATGTGGCTGAAGTTCCTAATGTCTGGAAGTTAAGGCATTTGACGTATACTTTTGGAGACATTAAGTTTGTTTACTATTATGTTAGCTTTGTTAGACTAATATTCTTCCTTTCCTTCAGGTGTTCAAGGCAGCATGCATCGTGTTCTTCCATCTGTTTTTCCTTCTAATAAGAATCCTGTGAGGTTGGTTGGGCTGAGACAAGGAATAGCTCAGTCATTCCCTCCTACCCGTGTTTCCCCGAAAATAAGATCTTTATATTAATTTTTGCTTCAAAAGACTAATTGGGGCTTTTTTCCTGGTTAGGTCTTATTTTCAGGGAAATGCACTAAATGCATCCGTCTGGCTGATGACCTTAATGGGCTTATTTTGGCGGTATGGCTTATATTATGAACATCCTGAAAAAAAATCATGCTGGGTCTTATTTTCCAGTTAGGTCTTATTTTCAGGGAAACACGGTAGTCAGTGTTTTTCAAGCTTGGCCACTTTCATGTGTAGACTCCATTACTGGCTGTGCATCTTAAAGCTTGAGGAGCACTGCTTTAACCACTGTACCACATTGACTTTTATTTATGAGATTTAGATCTTCCTTTCTTTTAGGGGTTCAGACCTTAGAGGCAGCACCCCTTCTGAAACAATAACCCTATGTGGTAGGTTGAGCTGAGACAGAATGACCAGCCCAAAGTCACCCATTGTAGAGAATAAGTGTACGAAGGAGGCACGGGACAGACATGTAAGATTCTGTTGTTGGAACCACTCATATAGTCTTCCTTTAAGCTGGCTGATTTGGTATGGCTGCCATCGATGGCTGAAGGTGGACAGAAACTTGTGGCTCTTAATGCATCTAACTGTATAAGACCACTGCCGTTGGTAGTGAGTAGACAATTCTTGCATAGTCATGTCTGATAAACAAGCATGAAAGGACTTGTCTGTACTAGAACTGGCTTTATAAATACTGCCTTATTGCGGTAGCTTCCCGGAATAATATTCTGAGATTTCTTTGTGTCCTGGTTCCTGACAATCTCCTTTATTTAGCTTGGTTTTAGTAGAGAGGAAGTTGCTTTCAACTGTGCGCCTTGTGTAGGTTGCAAAGCACGTTTACCGTTGCTATCTAAAATGGATTCCATCTTGATTGATCTGATCCAGGTATTCTCACAGGAAGTCCGGCAGTGATTTAAGATGATCCAAAATGGTGATTGACTTGGGTTTGGGAGCATGGTCTGAGATCTCAGTTAAAAACCCATGTTAAGAGGGCTTACTCATGAGAATAAGCTAGTGCATTGGGTTCATGGACCAAGGTTGTCCACATGAACAAACTTTTCCAGCTTTATTTGCTTTTGTATTTTATTTTATAATCTAATAAAAACGTTAAAAGTTGGAAGCTTTTCCAGCTTTGTAGGAAATACCGGAAGTGAACCTTGGACGTCCTACAGACAAAACATCTCCTTGGGCTCCTAGCTACATCAACCTAAGGACATGCCCTTATAGGAGAAATAGATATGGGAATTGTTTCTATAGAAATAGCCTTTCAATCAACAGGGAGAGCAGGAGCTCATGGTGAAATTCCTCAAATAGAACTCTTGCCACGTAGTTAGCAGAATTTCCAGAACACTTTGCCTCTTCTAAAAAAACCCAAACTTCTTATTTTTGGCCAAACGTGACTGAAATCTTATGTGCATCTGACTGTTTTTTTTCTCTTCATATATGTTCCTGCCTTGAAATAAACACAACTGTGAAATGTATATAGTCTCTTCACTGCTGTTTGGGCAGAGGGGCAAAATTTCGGAGAGACTGAATGATTCATTTTGACCTTTTGTCCTACCAGAGAACAGCCCGGACACAGCAATAAAATATTAGGAGAATTATAAGGTTGGCTACATGTCTCTTAAGAGTTGGTTTCATGAAGGTGTTGATGTGATATTTTCCTTTAAAAACATCCAGGGGAGGGGAAGAGTCAAAGACGGACTGAGATTCTTCAGTGATAGATAATATATGTGTGTATGTGTACATCCAAACTCCAGTTTGATACACACACACACACAATTTCAAACTGGAGCTTGACTGGACTGACTCCATGAATAATGAATTGCCCGCCTGCCTGCCTGCTGCACAAATCATGCTGAAAACGGGAATTTCCACCAGTTCATTCTCCTTGGCTTGTAGTATTTAATTAACCCCCGCAAACTTTTAAGACGGACTTCTACTTCCAGCATTTTCCAGATACCAATAAAGGAGAACATTTGTAGCTCAGGGTTGAAATGGACATCACTAGCACTGATGGTGTTACCTAGTTCGGATAATGAAATGGCTGCAAGAAAACAAGCCAGCTCAGAGAGCACCAAGGAGCCCTCATTTGCCAGACAGCAACTCAGTGGCGACAGTTGAAAAACAATGCATTAACCGATGGCTCTTCCATCATTGTCGTGGACAGTAGTATGAAACTGGAGAGGCATTCCATGCCCATGTCAATTTTGAGTCCTCTGACTCCTGGGGTTCCCAAGTTAGGAGGGGGCAACAGTATTTCCTATATATTCCATTGCCTGCTGTCCATATTGTGACTGAAATACCTTCCTGAGCCATTGGGGGCAGTATTTTCTATACAGCAGATGATTGCCCAATAATCTATAATAAGAGCTTGCAATTCCTCACTCAGCAACCGTTCCAAATTACAACGGACCCCCACCAAAAAGTTGCTTTTGACCCAATTTCTGAAGTTTCACATTGGCTTGAGACGTATTGCAGGCTCAATGGGGAAAATAAGACAATGTAACGGAATCCATAGGAAGCACCGATTCCTGATCGCTCATGTATGGATAACAAAGCAATATTACCAAATATACCATGTCAGACTCCTTTTTAAAGGTACCTCAAACATTACAAAGAACACCCATTACATTTGACACTTTGAAGAGTTTTTACTCTTATTATGCAAGACCCGGAAAGTTTAGCCGTCCATCATGTTTCATTATACTGCAAAAAGGAACACATTTTCATTTCAGCTGTTGAAAGCTAAATATCCTATAAATAGCCATACAATGACACAGACTAGAAAAGGGGAACCTGCTCCTGTTGCATGCTACTGGATGGATGATTTTTCTGACGATATCTATTATTTTAGCATGTTCCGAAACTGGCTGGATTCTAAACGTGGAGATTTGATTTAAGGAACCTGAGCACGGATTTGCTTGTGTGTTTAATTTTTAGAACGACTGATTTGTCTT
>JANHFL010005008.1:37921-48846 GCA_032468155.1 Oxyrhabdium leporinum
GATAAAGTCTTATCCCATCACATACCATGTTTAACTGTGGTTGAAAAGAAGTAAATGTGGATAATTGATGTGCTAATACCAGGGTATAGTAGAATAGAAGACAGAGAATTGGAGAAGATCACAAAATATCAAGATTTTAAAATCAAAATTGAAAAATTATACCATAAACTCGCCATGGGGGTCCCAATGGTTATCAGCACATTTGGTGCCAGACCAAAAATTGAGTTGACCCTTAGAAAAATGTACACATTGATCAACTTTCAATCTATCAATTGCAAAACGCCACACTGCTTGGAACACACAAACATTACATTCATATATTATGACGTTTGGAAGAAGAACTTGATGCGTGTGAAGGCCAACACCAACTAAAGACTTGCAGCTATGATTTCACATTTTGGGGTATATATTATTTTTTTAATATTTAAAACAAAGAGAAGTAGAAAATAATCTCACAAAACAATACAAGCCAAAAGAAGAATGATGGCAATGAAAATAAACCCAGAGAGGAATAGAAAGGAAAAAGGGACATCCTCTCCGAAAGTCTGAGCAAAGAGCCACTGGGTCTTTAAGGTCATTTGAAATACCAGCAATATGGAAGCCATTTGAATTTTGGTGCTGACCTCGTATAGTTATAGGATGATGAAAATACTTCTTAATGTAATATCATTGCCTAGCTTTGGGATTATTTATTGTGATCATTGGAATATAATAATTAATTTATTATATCTTATTATTCATTATTACATTTTTATTTCAGTCTCTGACAAGAAGCTGAACTGGTATTGTTCCAAAAGTGTTTGAAATAAGATTTTTTGTAAACATGTAGCCAATTTGATATACTAAGCCAAAACCAGAGAAACAGTGAATCCAGCTGCTGTAGCTTGTAAATCAGGGTTTTGGGTTTAATGTGATGCATAAATTGCACATATACACACATATTACATACAGCCTCTCATCTTACTAAAAATGAGTCTTGGCAGTATATAATGTATTATAATCACCATATTAGACTGGTTCTCAATACTACTAATCTCTTTTCCTTTAATTGGGCAAAACTTTGGAAACCATAGTTCAACAATTTTTGAAATGAAGTACTTCAAATCGGCTAATTTATATTCATAATCCATAATCCAGGACTCGTGACTCCTGTGGAATTGAAATAAATGTTATAAAGCTTTTTATGACATAAACATAAAACAGTTTGACAGAATACAAAAATGTTAAAAAATATTTCCTGTGTTGATGTTTGATTGTGCTATACCAGTGGTCCTCAACCTTTCTGGCTCAATGGAGCAATGGTGGGAGACAATGGTTTCTTATGCACAACCTAGATTCTGTGCATGTACAGATGAAGGTTCGCTCACCTGTTGTATGTCCCAGATCCCAACAGGCTGCGGATCTATATCAGACTGTGGACCGAGGGTTAGGGACCCCTGTGCTATACAATTTAACCTAGTACCATTAGAGAATATTTGTAGCTTAGGGTTGAATTGAGGGGTCCTTGGTGCTCTCTCTGAGCTTGATTGTTTTCTTGCAGACGTTTTGTTATTCTACTAGGTAACATCATCAGTTCTGGCATTGAACGTTTAGCATTGATGATGTTACCCAGTTTGGTTAATGAAACGTCTGCAAGAAAATAACCCAGCACAGAGAGCACCAAGGACCCATCAGTTCAACATGGGCTATTTTCAAGGCAGATACATCTCTGAACGAATCCCAACTTTTCCAGTGAAGGCAGTTCATTAGAAGCTTTGTCATTGTTGAAGACACTAAGGAATCTGGTAAGGAAGTATCTTTGAAATGCTGACCCCATCGGGTCATTGGTTGTCTAACATTAGACCTATTTTTGATAAGAAAGTACATTGGTATCAGTCAAACACCAATGGACATATGCTGAGCTTTTCCCAGAACTGGGTCTGCGTGTGTGAGTGAAAAAAAAACTCCAGTGAGAACTGCAGGAAGACTTTAACATCTGTTAGCACTTTCCAAGTTTGCTTAGCGGGTCAGTTGATTGGTGGTTAAATATATTCTGAATTAAAGAGTAGCATTTCAACACAATCCTCGTGTAGAGTACTGAGTATCTCAGCATTGATTTTTCATGATCTTTAATACTTTGCACATGTTCTGGATAGGATTTCAGTGAGCTTTCGATAAGTTATGCTCATGCAGCTGTTTCATCTGAGAGGTAGAGGTCTGCATGACTTTAAGATGGAATACGTTGATTTAAAGTCAATGCATGATCTTCTTGAAATTGACACATGGTTCTGTCTTGTCTCCCCGGCTTTGTAGAAAATGGATCCGTCTGGCCAGCCAACATGTTCAGCCCACCCTGCCCGCTTCTCTCCTGATGACAAATATTCTCGACACAGGATCACCATCAAGAAACGTTTTGGTGTCCTGATGACCCAGCAGCCTTGGCCTGTGGTTTAAATATGCTTCCATCCTCCCAGGTTATAAAGGCAGCGAGATAAGCTTTGAGAGCAGCTTTGAAGAAGCAGATGGAAGATGAAGAATACCTGACGATCTGCATTCTGCCATCCACATTGTTGTCTCACTTTGCTGATGTTTTTCAAACTTGACTTAATTCCCTTTGTCTTCTGTGGACGACGAATGGATGACATCCTGCAAGCAAGACAAAATTATTTTATTCATGTTTTTCCTGGCTATGTAATTCTGGAAATAAAGTGAGATTTTTCAACTGTTCTATTTCTTTAGCATGATGAGTCCATGTAGTATTTTTCAGAGAAGAATAGCTTACTTTTTCCCCCAGCATGGTGGAGCTATCCATATCAGTAACACTGGAAATAGCGGCTTGTATTTTGAATGGATGATTGTTTTAGTTCTTAAATTAACCAGCTAATTTTGGGCAACGTGGCCCAACAGGTAGATTGATGTTGAAAATCGTCCTCATTGAGTTTCTCATCAAATTGTAGGGAAATATTGAGTGGGGTACTATAAGCTTCAGTCCTTCCTTAGCTCATTTTTTTTCTTTTTTTGTAAATGATTTGGGTGCGGAAAAAGCTTATTAAATATACTGATATTAAAAAATTGGATGGAATAACTAACGCTCTGAAAAATAATCCAAAATATTCTTGTAATTTTTTTAAGAATGGCTTGAAAATAACAGTAAAATTAAACAGACAAATGCAAAGTCATCCCTCTGAGAAACAGACAACAAATGCATAATTATAGGATGGGACTTGGCAGTAACATTTAGGAAAAAGGCTTTAGAATAGCAGTTCATCATAAACAATCCGAGTCAGCAGGGTAGTGTTGCAAAGAAGACAAATATTTTAGGCTCTTTCAAAGGAAGTATAATTTCCAAATCATAAATAATTTCTATTCATTCTGCACTAGCTGGATCCACACCTTGAATTCAATACTGGGTACTACTTTTAAGGTTCAGAAGAATTGAAGCAAGTTTCACAAAAGCTGCAAAGATGATCCAGGGGAATGAGAAACTAAATTTGATGAATATATTGAGAAAACTAAAGGGTAATAATGCTTTTCAACTCTCTGAAAAGTTGCCCACAAAAAAGGCTAAAATCCCTTGTCATGCTCAAAGATCAAAATACAGAATTAAGATAGAGGAAGGCAGATTCCAGCTGAATCCAAATAGAATAAATTTGGATGAGGAGATGGCTTCCCTGCAATTGGGACACCTTGAAGATATTCTTGCAAGTGAGCAGAAAAGTGCCTAAACTGTCTCAATTCTGTCAGGCCTACCTATGCCAACAGCAACAATAATGTAGGGGTTTTTTTTAGCAGTTTGAATTTTGCTGGTTGCTTGGTCTCAACAGATTGGGGCATTTCATTTTTTGTGGGTGACAGATGAGACTTCTTGCACCATAGCTGAGAGCCCAAAAAAAGAATCTGCCTCACCTGATTCTTATCAAGAGATTGCCAATCTCCTCACCTTTCATTTATTGTGTATCTTAGACATATTATCTGTCTTTCGCAGCACAATTCTTGAAAATCTTAACGCTCTTAGAGAAAAGGTGGTAAACCACACAAGACACTCCAGCAAATGGTCATTTTCTACTGCCGGTTGCCTGGCATCACATGGATGCAGAATACTGAAGGGGGTTGCTTGTTATAAATTCTATCTTGTCCTTGTGTTGCTTGAGTTTCCACTTCCTCCTCAAACTGGGGGTGGGAAGGGCTGATCTGAGCCAAAGGCCGCTATTTAAAATGTCTCATGTTCACATCCTGCTGCTGAAACCGCACTAGAAGTGGGGGGAAGCCAGACAATAAACAGAACGGCTGCTGCCGCTAGATTTTGAGCAGAGGCTCGCGTGAGTTAAGCAAGACTGAATCAGCGCCCAGCGTGACTTTCTTCCATGCTACACGGGCTGATGCAGCTTTTTGTGCTGACCAGAAGTCTGTTAAAAAAATGGGGAACAATTTGCCTCCCAAGCAGGGAGAATCCATGCAACTATATTTGAGGTGGCATGCCAGAATTGGATGTTAACGCAGAACCAGAGTGTGGTTGGATAGCTTTGGGGTGTGAAACAGGAAGTTTTCTACAGATATGAAAAAGAAAGTCATATCACTTTATCTTTCCCCCAACACCTTTGGTTGCTTAGGACTTGCAGGGGGGACAATGTTGTGCAACTGGTTAGCATGCAGGATTAGTCTATAAGACTGTTTCAAGTCCGTGGGCTCAAACTAGTATCTCGATATAATACGGGAAAGAGCAGAGTAGCAAACTCCCTTAAGCTTCATGGAGAAAGCCATTTATTAAACTTGACCTGCCCATTTATAATATAAGATGGACTATGACTCAGGCTGGCCTTTGCCGAGATGATTCAGAAACTCTACATTGAATCTTTTCCAAATGTATTCACAGAATTGCTTTCCTTTTTTTGTGTCAGTCTAGCAGTCTTACCACCAAGAGGACCCAATAATTTTGGTCAAGAACTAGAAAAAGCAAAGGGGAGACAGTCCAGTTGCTTCCCTCCTACAGTGTTGGGAAGCAAATTCAACTCTGATATATTCATTTAATTTAATGAGTTAAATATGGTTTTCTTCTCCCAGATTTCCAGGAGAAGGGGAAAGAAAGCAAAACAGAAGTTAATGGTGGGATTATTTGGGATGGGTGAAAAGGGCTTCCTTGCATAGACTGAAAAATGACATGACAGATGCCAATAATTTTGATGGCAATTGAACCAGATGGATATTTCTTCCAACAAGACTAATCTCCTTGAGTTGAGCTCTGCTCCTAGTGACTTATTGGGAATAAAGTAGGTGCCATTTGACATTGCTGCATTCTGGGGTTTCCTCCCCAAATCCATTTCCAATTTAAGTCTCCAGCCCTGAGATTTTGCAATACTCTCCATCCAAAGAGGAACCAGGTCCGACCAAGTTTAGCATCCCAGAAAAGCCAAGATTGGCCAAGTCTTTGCTTAGGATACATTAGAAGCCATACAAGTTTTGAATCCTGTGTGTGGCTAATTGGGGAAAAGTGGGGGGGCGCGCTAAGCCCACCAAAAGAGGTTGCTCTCAGGTGAATTGCAGCCTCAGTCATGAGTTGCTCCTCCAATTTTCCCGAAGTCTCCCTAGTCTCTCCTCTCGCTATAATTTCTTTCGGAGGCATAATCTTGGAGGTCAGAAGGATCCCCTCATTCTAATCAAACTACATCCCCCAGCAACCCTCGCGCGTTTGTAGTCTCCCCCTTCTCCCCGTTCTCCAAAGGATCCCCAATCCTCCCCCTCCCATCTCCCTCGCCTTCGCGCGCTTCTCTGAATATTTTTTTTAAAGCCCAGCAACGGTAACCGCTATTTCTTTCTGCGCTTGCGCGGCCCCCCTCCCCCCCCCAAAAAAAAGCGGGGAGGGGGGGTTGATAGCGATGGAAACAGGAGAGGATGAGGACACTTAAAGAGAGCCCGCTCTCCCTCCTCCCCCTCCTTTCCCAGCATCTGAGATAGCGGCAGTACCAGCGGGCGGGCGGGAGCTACCGCTGTGTGCTGCGAGCGCCGGGCGGCCGTTCGGTCAAGCCAAGACGGCCAAAACAAGACGGCGAAGGTCTGAGAACGAACGCACGCACGCACGCGCGCGCGTGCCAGACCCCAATTTTGGAACGTCGGGGAGGGTGCCGCTCCGTCTGGCGCGCGCCGCAGGTAAGCAAGCAACGGCCGCTCTCTCCCGGTGGGGTGGTGGTGGTGGTGGATGAGGAGGAGGATGGGTGGGCTCGCCATCAAAGGACGTGAGGATCTCCGATCGAGAGGAAAGGGAGGGGGGGGTGGAGGAGGAAAAGAGCGCGAGGGTGGCGCAGGCGCAGTCTCGCCTTCCCACCTGTATCTCTTTCCACGTTCCTTACCTTTCTCTCCCCCCCCCCCCCGCGAGAGTTTCTTGCGGCCTCTTTCCCGCTGTGGCGGAGGGTGTGTGTGTGTGTGTGAGAGAGAGAGAGAGACAGAGACAGAGACAGAGACTTTGAGGTGTGAGGAAGCCAGACCCACCAGCTTTGGACGGGGTGGGGGGTAGGGGGGCTTGAAGGCTGCAGCCTCTGCTCTCTTTGTATTGGTCTGTGGGTCCTCAGTCTTTAGGGTCCTTTGAGGGGTGGAGGGGTTGTTGCTCTGCTTTACCTCATTATCTTGTCAGCGGAGGCCTGGGGTGCCTTGTGGTGGTCATTCTCACGACCACTTGCTTTGCCTCCAAAGCTCCTTGTGTGCCCCAGCATATTTTGCAGTAAGAATCGGCGTGCTTTTAAAAGCGTTGCCGTCATTCTGTGGGTCAGAGACCTGGAAATGTGCGTTTCCTGCCTTTGGGGTGAACTCTCCTGCAATAATAGTTATAAAACAGCCCTTTCTCCTTCTTGGTGTAACACATCACCAAGTACAGTAGTTCTTGACTTACGACCCAACTGAGCCTGAAATTTCTGTTGCAAAGTAAAACATTTTGTTAAATGAATTTTACCATCTTTGCTTGCTGTGATTGTTGAGTGAATCACTGCAGTTGTTAAGTGGGTAACATGATTGTTAAATGAATCTGGCTTCTCTATGGACTTCGGTCGTCAGAAGGTCGCAAAAGATGACCACGTGACCGCCTGGACTCTGCAGCCAATTGTAAATATCAGCCAAGTTGCCAACTGAATCTTGATCATGTGACCATGGGAATGCTGCAACGGTTGTAAGTGTGAAAAATGGTCATAAGTCACTTTTTTCAGTGCCATCGTAACTTTGAATGGTCACTAAATGAACTGTTGTAAGTCGAGGACTACCTGTAGGGGAACTTTGGGTTAGTGAGATTTTAAGAGGATTCAATCTCTCAGTACTGTTTTGTATAATAAACTTTTTGATATATACATATTCACTATGTTTTTTCCCCCCCAGAATCCTACAATTTGAGGAGGACTGATCATTTACTTGCACTAGGTCCATCTAACGGTTATCTCCTTCTACCAAGATCTTCAAAAACAAGTGAAAGTTTGAAGAATTCTTGATGTTGCACTTACGAGATAACTTTGCCTTCTGTTCTTTAAGTTCTTGCACTGGAATCTGACATTTTTCCTCTTTGGTTTGAAAAAAAAAAAGATTGAAAGAAAAAAAAAAGACCCCTGTCTCCCTCTCTCTTGTCTTTTTCTGCACCAGAATCATAAGGGACATTTGCAAAGAAAAATATATTTTTTTCCTGGCATTCACCATGGAAAACAAGTGGATTATGACCTTACTACATTCATTTTAGACTTTCTAGCATTTTGGCATACCTTGCAGATCTTTGCCTTTGGATATTTTTCCCTGTTGCATTTTGCTGAGATAAAAGCCATTTGCTTAACAGCTGCTTTCCCAGACATATGGTAAAGTTGGAATTTTTGCAGTGTGGCCCTTGGACAGATAAAAATTGCAAACGTTTTTCCTCTTTTGACCTTTAGGCTATCCTTAAGAACAGAAAAGTGTGACATATTTGCCTGATGCATGGGAATCTTCAGTGTAATTATCTGTGAAACATTAACCTGCAAAATCATGGAATATTGCCTTCATTCAGTCTTAGACTCTATTTCTGAAAATATACCCAATAAGCATTGATGTCAAAATACTGCACTGTGGGAGTCTGAAGCAGTTTGTGAATCCATGGTAGACATGAATCTTCCTCATGAGAGAGTATTGGATAACATTGTTGGCATCTCTACTTTTCTAAATGGTCTTCCTCTTACGACTTGAGGTGACTTTAGGTTAAACTGATCAGGGAAGAGGGTTTTTGTTTTGTTTTTCTTCCGGTTTCTTTTTGCCATCTTTGTAGCCAAGATGGCTTCTGTCCGGTTTATGGTTACCCCTACTAAAATTGATGATATCCCAGGCCTGTCTGACACTAGCCCAGACCTCAGCTCCCGCTCGAGCTCCTGTGTCCGCTTCAGTTCCAGAGAAAGTGTGCCTGAAACAAGCCGCAGTGAAGGTGCCAGTGATTTTTCCCGAGCGACCACTTCCTTGGCCACTGAAGCAGCCGAGCCTTCTTCTGACAAGATCACCAACCCTCGCACAGATGTGGTTGAAGGTAGGCCAACTTTGGTGAGAGGGAGACCAGATATTTAACGGCTACCAGTAATTTTGCCAATAGAGCGAAGTTACTGGTTGCAAGTGCCTTGTTTAGTAAAAGAACCAGGTGGTGCTTGTTTTCAAGTGTCTTGTTGGTAGAAGAACATTGAGAGATAACAGGTCTTGGAAGCTTCTCATTTAGAAGTTGTGAGAAGCATAGTTCCGTGCAAAGAAATATTTTCTGTGTTTTGGGAGTTATGTTGATAATATCAGAGGAGTGAGTAAGCCTGTCCATTTTATATTAAATATTGCTTGACAAATGTCATTTTCACACATGATTGGATTTTCCAGATTTGGCACCTTAGAATACATTTGTCGCTTTTATGCCAAAGTTTGACGGGCATGTTTTAGGTTTACAAGACAGGAAATAATAGTTTCCTGATCAATCTCACTGGAAGCAGCTGTGAATTTCCCTTCTTCTAAAATGGAAGGAAACTAATCAAGGAGAGAAGCAACCTAGAACTAAGGAGAAATTTCCTGACAGTTACAATAATTAATCAGTGGAACAGCTTGTCTCCCAAAGTTGTGGGTACTCCCAACAGTCAGGAGGTTTTTAAGAAGGGTTTGAATGATTATTTGTCTGAAATAAATAGTTTGCTGCTTGAGGAGGGGGTTGGACTAGAAGACCTCCAACGACCCTCCCAACTGTTATTCTGTTAAAACAAGCCAATTTTGTTGTCTTTAAATTGTGCTTTCCCTTTGGAGTACTAAGTTTGCTGATCTGCTCAGTTTTTCAGATTCCTTCTCTTTATTTTTTTCCCCTTATGCCAGGAAATGCTGAGCAAGACTCATGGGAAATGACTTGGGAGAATTTCAGTTCCCTTAATTTTGTTGATTTGTCCTGTCTGATTTTTAAAAATGTCTAAGGTTAAACCAGGTTTTGCTCAGTCACCACTGAGTCAAAGTCACATCTTCATTGTGGCGTTTCTGAATAACAACACTGATCTGTCAACAGTCTTTAGATCCAGCCAGTCTGTAGTTCATTGTCTGTTTTCTGAATCTTACTTTGTTCTAAAAGTCATCTGTCCTAAATTGCCCTCACATCCCCAATTGGAACAAATTGAAAATTTTGAAAAAGGGTAGTGAAACAAAAGAGGAGAAGAAAGCAGTTTTTCTGAGCATCTTCTATGAAAGTGAAATACCACAGGTGAAGGCTTATACAGTAAAGCCCTTTTTTTCTGCTCAGCAAAGACTGTTAACAAGAATCACTTCTGGGAAATCTAGCAGTTGTGCTTTTGATAACTGAGAATTCCCCATCACCAATCTAGGTTTATGTATCTGAAGTAATTATTTAATAATACCTATGTTTAGCCAGTTTTGGTTTGCAGATAACACCTTTTTGAGATGCTGCTAGAAATGAGTAATTGTAGTAAGGGAATAATTTCTCTGATCTTTTTTGTTCATTGGGTATGTGTATATGCGAATAACTTTAATCCTCAATTTATATTATTTTACAAGATAATATATTAACATCAAACCTAGTTGCATTTTAAAGGGTAAGTAGATGAAGCATTGTATAGTATACTGCATCCTTCTTTAGCAATCATTCCCATCCTACAGTCTGTGGATAACTGGTAGTTTGTAAGAGTATAGTAGGTGGCCCCTAAATTTATCCATTAATTTTATATTAATGGATAAAATTCACATAGGAGTTCATGAGATTTTAGCATTCATGCTCAAATTATGATAATATATCAGGTGGAATATCAAAACCTTATGAGACTACATGGTCTCACAAGTTTTTAATCATGTCATATTTTAAAATTAAAATTTGAGGTCCTTCAAATGCCCTCAGTATATATGGGTGATATCTGCAGTATAATAATGTGAAGGATTCTGAAATTGGGCAGAATTGCTCAGATAGTCAATTCAGCAAGTAATCTGACTGCTTTCACCAACCTTGAATTGCTTCTGGAAGTATACTGGAAGGCAATGTCGCTTGTGCAGCAGTGGTATTACATAGGGGAACTTTACACTACCCCAAACTAAGCACTGTTACATTCTGAAACATTTTAAGTTTGAGTGTTCTTCTAGGAAAGGTCCACCTAGAGCACAATACAGTTATCCAATCAGCAAGTGACAAAAGGTATGAATGATGACCATTGTAATCCAGAAATGAGCACAACTGGTGCATGGGACAAATCTGTGCAAAACTTTTAGAGCAGGAGTTGTATGTTCAGGAAGCTTTCGTATTAACTCTGGTGAAATGCTACTCCAATAGCAGTGAGAGATATAAAAGCAAATCTAGGAGGTTCAGAGGTCTATAGCCATTTGGATTTTCCAGCATTGAGCTGAATCCTATTCTCCCCCACCTAAACCCCCACAACTTCCAGTCACTGGATAAGACCCTTGAACAAATTGTACAGCTAAGGGCAGAATACATAGCTGAG
>JANHFL010005008.1:83016-96716 GCA_032468155.1 Oxyrhabdium leporinum
CACACCGAAAAAAAAGCCCCCGAAAAAGAGCGCCTGGTCTTAACTCACAGTTCGAAACGCTTCAGGAGCTGTCTCTCGTCACTTCCTGTTTGGCTCCGGGCCACGCGGCCTACCTTTGATGACGTCACAAGCAGGCTGAGGTTTGGTGGCTTTACCCACCACCCTTCCCCCCACCCGCTTTTTTCCTATGGATAAAAATAGTCCAGGCCGTTGCCGAATTCTGACGGTCGCCTCTTCAGGGCTACAGTCTGCTCTGCTCCAACTTCTCCTGCTGAAAGAGTTTCGTCAGAAAGGATTAAAGCCAGAGAGACACACCTGCCTTCTCTCAGTTCACTTCCGGCTGAGCTCTGCGGGTTCTCACGGAAGGCCGCTCTGTGCCTTCGTCTTGTCTCTTTTTCTCTCTCCTTTTGATTCGGAGGCTTCCTGCGCATGCGTCCGGGTTCGCTTCAAGCCATGAGAGTCTTAATTGGTGAGCGGTGGTCGCTTTCGCTTTCAGAGCCGACGGGAGCCCCTTTGCAATGGGAGGAACGGCTGCTTTCTTTGCTGCGGGGTTGCTCTATTTAAAAAAAAAATAAAAATTCCCTCCGCCTCTTGCAATTGCAATGTGCAGTTCTTGGCTGGATTAGCGCCACCTTGAACTGCGGTCAACACGCGGGATGCGTGCAAAGGGTGAACGTGAGATTCCTCTTTGACAAACCGAACGGCCGAGGAGGGGTGGTGGTGTCCCATCCGAGGAGTTGAAGGATTTGGTCTCTCTTTCATTGTCCTCAAGTCATTGGGTGAGGACTTGGGGACGTTCAGGTCGACCTTCACTCAGTTTGGGACAGGTGCTCTCTCTTTTCTCAACCTGCTTCCTTGATGCTGGGTTGGGGTATGCAACTATAAAAGAGAAAGGGGAGAAAGGGTTCTTTCTTAATTGTTTTCTTTCCAGAGGAAACACAGGACTACTCCATCAATAATGCTCTTCTCTTTTAAATGTGTGCCTTCCAGTCAGTGTTGACTGCTGGCAACCACCTGGGTGAATCTCTCCAGCTTTCTTGGCAGTTTTTTTTTGTTTTTTTTTAATTAGGTAGTCTCCTCAAATCCCACTTTTTGCTTCCTGCTCCCTAGAGCTGCGAGAAAGTGACCAGTCCAAGGTCACCTAGCTGGCTTTGTGCCTAAGGCAGATTTCTGATGTCCTGGTTTTTCACCTGATGCCTTAAAACCAACCCACCAAACAGATTCTGTAGTAATGCATTGCCAGATTTTTCCCTTCCTTCCTCTGAGAATCCAAAGCTGTTAAAAATTCTTATTTTCTGCTGTTTTTTCTCTCAGGTAGGAATCTATCTCTACCCTGCTGGCCATTCCAGTAAACAGAATCATAGTGGCTGAGGCATGTGCAGGTGTGATAAAGAAACCCGTGACTAGCTCTGTGACTTCAGACATTACTGATAGTTGATCTCAATTACACAGTTGTTTTAATCTTAGGAATGTCTATGGAAGTTCTCAGTCATCTACGTTGCGGTTGTCCCAAAGATGCTTTTTCAAAAGGCAACTGGACTTTCTTGTTTTTTCTTGAAGATGTTACACTTCTTATCTGAGACACTTCTGTGTCTATAACTGGCAAATGGAAAGGAATTGTATAAATCTTTTCCATTTCTCACCAGTTAATTATATCTGAAGAAGCTTCCTGGATGAGAAGTGAAACATTTTCAAGAAAAATCACAGTCCGGTTGACTTTTTGAAAGCACCCTTGGGGAAATCTTAGGAAAGCTTCCTTCAGGGGATTTATATCAACCAAAGAGTGTTGGTTGATGGGGACTAAAAGATGGTCTTTTTCTGCAGTGGTCCCTGCTCTATGGAATGTCCTCCCTCGGAGATTAGAACAGCCCCAACCCTGGGGTTCATAAGTCCCTGAAATCCTGGTTATGTTTCTGAGCCTAAGATGTTGAATGTATTAAGGGCCTCTTTCCCTGGTTGCATTTTTAATTGGCCAAATATCTCAGAAGCTATGTATATTTATTTGGATGTTTCTATTGTTTTTTTATCACTTTGTTTTAAAATGATTTTTATTTTTTTTTAAAAAAGAAAAATATATTACAATGAAATATTTTAACTGTAGCATATTTGTTTGAATTGTAAGCTGCCCAGAGCCATTGACTGAGATGGTTGGCTGTAGAAATAAATATAAACCTTTTCCCACAATGGAACATTTCCTTTCCTTTTTTGTGGATGACCCAAACAATTTCCTCAAACTTTTTGTTTGCTTTGATGGGTTCTTAAGGAAGGGAGTCACTTGCCATAAGGAAAGGAAGCTGTTTGTGTTTATTGAATGGAATATTCCGATTTAGGAAAAAGGCAATATGTTTGTGAACTCTGAAGATGAGGATCAGAAGCTTTAATGAACTAAAGTTAAACTAAACTTAAGCTTGTTTGGTCTAGTGGTGAAGGCACCTGGCTAGAAACCAGGAGATTGTGAGTTCCAGTCCCACTTTAAGTGTGGAAGTGTGGAACCCTCAAAAGGGTTGTTAACTGTGGAGAAAATTGGGGGAGGAAGGAGCATGAGTTACTTATAAAAATAAAAAAAAATCTAAATAAATAAATTTATTATAGTCACATTGATTTGAGGGAGGGGAGTTTGGAAAGTTAGATTGAAATTTACATCATTAGCCAAGGAAGCCTGAATGGTGCACCTTTTTTCAGCACAACCAATCTTATAGGATGGAGTTGTGAAAGTAAATTGAAAGAGAGTTCCCAAGGAAGCCAAAAACAAGCTCCTAGAGAAAAAGTAGGATATCAGCTTAACAAATAAACAATTTCTCAACAAGATTGTGGTTGTTTTAACTGTCTCATTCACTATTCCATCATCTCCTTCTGAATGTAATTTAGGTGGCGGGACTGGATTTATTGGCCAAAACTTAAGCCGGATGCTAAGGAGCCAAGGCCATGAAGTCACCTTTATTTCTCGTCAGCCTGGAAAGAACCGGTTAACCTGGGTAAGGAGCAGGGGCTTAAAACAAGCTAAAACTTAGACCAACATGTTTAAATGCATTCCAGATTGGACGGTTGCAGTTTAACTGCTTCTGAAGTGACAGTGAAAGCAAGATTTGTATAGATAAAGAAGAGATGGGAGATGAAGTTACAGAAAAACCTGAAGAATCTATAGGGCAGTTACATGAATTAAGGCCGAAGTGGAAATTTTAGAAAGTAAAACAGAGATAATGAACAAGGAGATGGAGAAGGACTTAGACCAGTGCTGTCAAACTCCCAGTCCACGGGCCAGATGTGTCATGCACTGGCCATGTACACGCCCGGTTTAACAAAAGGAGGAAAAGTCCCAATTTGTCACGTGACGACGATGTGACTTTGACACGCCCGACTTAGACAATCTGGCATTACTGGAATGGAGACAAAATACATTTTATTTGAGATTTAGAGCAGTTCCCGAGGAGACCCCAGAGAAAAGATTCTTCAAGCTTTAATAAACTTTTTTGAATGAAGATGATACGGAGGCAGAAATTGACAAAGTGTATAGAATCAACAAACCATTGGCAAAATCAAAAAATGTACCAAGGCATATTCTTTGTCAGGAGGACTCGAGGTCTGCCATTTCTTTGCTTGCTGACAAAAGCTTCTCCCATTGAATGCTAAAATGCGGTGACAAAGCAGAACGGCTTGTTTGGATGCTCATTTGCTGCCGATGGGGACAGAAAAATAGGTAGGGAATTCATGAGCCACTTGTAGTTGAAATGTATACACGTAACCCTTGAGTTACAACAGAGTTTTTAATGACCGCTTGAAGTTACAACAACACTGTAAAAAGTGACATGACCATTTTTAACATTTAGGACCGTTGGTGCATACCAGTGGTAATGCAATCAAAATTCAGCTGACTCATAGTTATGACGGTTGCCATGTCTCAGAGTTATGTGATCCCCTTTTGCGACCTCCTGACAAGTATAGCCAATGGGAAAGCCAGATTCACTGAACAACTGTGTTACTAACTTAACACCTGAAGTGATTCCCTTAACAACTGTGGCAAGAAAGGTCATAAAATGGGGCCAAAGTCACTTAACAGCTGTCTCGCTTAGCAACAAAAATGTTAATCTCAATTTGTGGTCAAAAGTTGAAGACTACTTGTAATTAATAACATAGCCTCTAAAATATTGTAGGCTGAGAATTGATTTAGTCTCTGGAAGGTAGAAATCAGAAGGGCTCTAAAGTAGGGGTCCCTAACCTGTGAGCCGTGGCCCATGGGCCGCGAGCTAGTTGCCATCAGTTCATATGAGTGGCCGGCTGGTGCGCATGCCCCCACATGTACGCACAGCCCCACTTGTGCGAACCTCTCCCAGGCACCCGCGACCCCACTCGCGCAATCCTCATCGCAAGCGCCCACGGCCCCACTCGTGAGCCTCGTCACAGGCACCTGGGGCCCTACTCCCGCTAGCCTCGTTGCAGGAGCTTGTGGCCCCATTCATGCGAGCGTCGCTATGAACGTCGCAGGTGTGTGCGCACACATACACATGTGCTTTCTCCTCCCACAAAATCATCCCCCCTTTCTCCTCCTGCTCTTGGCCCCCAACCCAGAAAGGTTGGGGACTCCTGCTCTACAGAATAGCTTTTCAATCTAATAATTATTAGTAAAAGGTTTAAGCTTTTAGGAACTAAAGTGCAGCTCACTTCACTGGATGCAGTGGAGTGTCTAGATAGGTGTAGAATTTAGATTGGGGTGCAGGGGGAAAGGAAGGATAGACAGAAATCAAGGTGGCTATGCAGATGACCTGTAAAATAGATTACTGATTGCCTTTATCAATTAACATTTATCAGTGGAGAGTTCCTTTAAATAATGTGAAAGTATCTATTTCTGTCACCTGAAAATCAACTTAATACAACAAAAAAAAATTGTATGTTTTTAACATCTCAGGTAACGTGTTCTGTCTATTTTTTTTCTAGTTCTATTCTCAGCATTTAGGATAAGTTAGAAAACTGTAGACTTTTCAACCATGGAGAGTTCAGTAAAATAATTCTATAACCCTAGAAAGAGAACTTAGATCTTATTTGTTGCAAAGGTTTGTTGATAAGTGTAATGGTATGTGAGGACAACCTTGAGGGATGGGAAGAAATATTGCTCAGAAACAATCAGATAAAGAAATGCAGGAACCATTTAGGAAAAACCCATCTTAATGGATCAAACAGTTGAAAATGTCGGCTAGAGATTTGTACCTTCAGACTTGCAAGATTCTATTAATAAATTCTCCTTTTATGATCTTGTAATCTCTTAATTCGGGGGTAGAGTCGGGTGACTGGATGGAGCTCAGCCGTTTGTCGTAGCAAATATTTTTTTCTTTGTGCCCTGGGAGGGAAATATCTGCCACTACCTGGGCTTGAACTCTCAACCTTCTGAGTGGGAGGTGAGCATCTTCACGTTGCTCATTTGCAAGATTCTATTAACGTAGCCTTATAGTGAAGTATAATTAACTCATATAATTGTGTTTCCTTTCTGGTTTATCTGGGAAGTCTGATAAAATGCAGTTGTTTATCAGATTTAAATTAGGTTTAGGGATTTATTTATTTGTTTTTTGTTTTTTGCAAGTGAGCAAGATGGAAAACTTTTGTCATATTTGGAAAGTTGTTCTGTTTATATTTTTCTAGATTTTCTCTTATTCCTTCAGCAATAATTGATTTGATATTTCTGTGTATTGCTTTCTCTTCTGTAAATTATGGAGACATAGTAAAAGGTGTTTGAAGAGAAAAAAAAACAAGACAAACCCTGAGTTTCTGTTTTCATTTCTAGGATGAACTCTCCCGTGTAGGCCTCCCTCCCTGTGAAGGAGTGGTCAACCTGGCTGGAGTAAATGTCCTCAATCCTCTTCAGAGGTAAGTCTCAATAATTTTGGACAAGGTCAGTAGCAGGACATGAATGTGGTTTCCTCAGATTCACTGACTGTTTCCTCAGTTGTTCTTAGAAGTAGGGATGTTAAGCAGAATTGGCAAGTGCCTTTGCATCAAAAGAAGTCTTGCCTCTGGAATTATTCTATTCTATTCCATTCCATTCCATTCCATTCCATCAAGAAGTATTGCCTCCAGAATAGTTCTGTTCTGCTCTGTTTCTTCCTATCCCTATCTTTTACACACACACACACACACACACACACATATTCATTCTACTTGTTTAGAACTCGAGCCATGACAATTTTTCAGGAATTTCCATTCCGAATGAGAGAATAAGGAGGTGGGAATTCCTGAGCTCAGAGAAAAACTATATTTGATTTGATTTCATTAAAAAGTTCAAAACATTTATCCTGACTTCCTTTCACATTTTTAATAATGCCCCCTTCTTTCAACTTAATTGAGTGGCCACATGAGGAAAGACTTTGCATGGCTACAATTAAGGTTTGAGGTGCTGTGTGAAGCCCTGAGGCTTCAGGATGTACATCTCTTTGGTAGGGCATAGGCAGGTTTTCTTAAAGATGTTAATTCGGTATGGACGATTGGATCATGGAGAAGAACTTAAAAACATAGTAAGGAAAATATGCGGAGCCTGGCTTCTAAAATTCCTCCTTCCAATTCCATTACCAGCTATGGTTTTAAGAGACATCTATATTCTTTGTCATGCATTGTGTCTGCTCATTTCTGCTTTTCTCTCTTGTTGTATTTGCATTTGGATGCACAAGGTGGACTGCCTATCGTCTGTTCGGGCCACAGGAATAGGAGAAAAGGGAAGTTGGTAAAATGGAGGCGTTAGCAATATTCTAAGCTGTTGCCCAGCTACGTCTCCCTTAGGGATGCACTAGAACAGGGCTCTTCAAATTTGGCAACTATAAAACTCCTGGACTTCAACTCCCAGCATTTCTCAACTGACCGCGCTGACTGAAGAATTCTGGGAGTTGAAGTCCAGAGATCTTAAAGTTGCCATGTTTGGAGACCCTTGCACTTAGACACATTTGTGGGAAGATTTAAAAAAAAAAAATCTGCGAATCCTAACCTAATGCAGCCATTTTCAAATTTGTTTTTTGATTGCCAGTTTCTCCCACCAATCAGACTCGGTCTTGATATGTTGTGCTTCTCTGCCTACAGAAATACACCCAGGACCCAAAGTCCCATTTCATAACTTCTTTCCTACATTTAATTTAGTTGAAGGGGAAAAAAATAAAACGGATCCTGCATATTGCAAGGAAGATTGGGCTCACAAGCTGAACGTCATCGTCTTCTTAACCCTTATGACCTGTTAGAGGATTCGTAATAGGATTAAAGTTCTCTGTCATTAGTCAAGGTACCTCTATCCAGCTTGATGGATTGTTATTTACCTTCAAGGAAGCAAAGGCATTTCTTTCTTCCTGAAATTCTGTGCAGAGAGATCAAGATTTCTAGAAGAAGTGAGTTCTTAGATGCCATGCAAGGCATTCAGATGGGTTTTGCTAGAAACATGTTTTCTTTTCTGGGTGGAACAATCAGCAGACTTTAAAGTTGTGAACATAGGCAATGTTAGTGGAAGGACAAAACTGTCTTTGAAAGACTGATGTCTTTGGGGGGGGCCCTCCTGCAGGTGGAATGATGCCTTCCGTCAGGAGGTCATTTCCAGCCGAGTAGAGACCACAAAGTCCTTGGCGAAAGCCATCAGAGATGCTGAACACCCACCTCAGGCCTGGGTCCTTGTCACCGGCATAGGTATTAACCACAATGCTCTAATGTAACTTTGCTATCTCTTTGACTGTAAGTAAGTAGTGAGTGTAAGCACAGGTAATCCCCAACTTACGACCGCAATTGAGACCCAAATTTCTGTTGCTGAGGGAGACAATTAGTGAGTGAGTTTTGTCTCACTTTACCACCTTTCTCGCCATAGTCGTTAAGTGAATTGCTGCAGTTGTTAAGTGAATCCGGCTTCCCCCTTGACTTTGCTTGTCAGAAGGTCGCAAAAGGTGAACACATGGCCCAGGGACACTGCAACCATCATAAACATGAATCAGTTGTTGAGTATCTTGCATCTTGCTCATGTGACCATCGAGATACCGCAACGGTTGAAAAACTTTCATAGGTTGCTTTTTTCCAGTGCCGTTGTAACTTCAAAACGGTCATGAAATGAACTGTTATAAGTCAAGGATTACCTGTAATTAGGAAAAGGGTTTTGGGAACCAAATTAATCCCTCAGCCTTGATGGGAACTACTTTTAAACTAATTTGCGTTAAGTACACATAGTCCTCAACTTACGACCACAGTTAAGCTCAAAACATGTTGCTAAGTGAGAAATTTGTTAAGTGAGTTTTATGATCTTTCTTGCCACATTTGTTAAGTGAATCGCTACAAGTTGTTAAATTAATAACATGGTTGTAAAATGGATCTGGTTTCCTCCTTGATTTTGCTTGTCAAGGTCACAAAAGGGATCACATGGCCCAGGGGCAATGCAACTGTCATAAACGTGAGTCAGTTGTCAAGCACTCGAATGTACATCACGTTACCTTAGGGATACTGCAATGGTCATACGTGTGAAAAACGGTCATATGTCACTTTTTTCAGTGCCGTTGTAACTTTGAACGGTCACTAAGTGAACTGTTGTAAGTCGAGGGCTATATGTACTGACAATGGTTGAGCAGCAATTTCGCTTATATAGCAACCGACAAAATGATTTATCTACACCAAAAATCTTAAAACCATTGATCTTATTGCTGGGTTCTATTGAATGTTCATAAACATTCTGAGCAGTCAGAATGAAGGTTGTTGTGAAAGAATACTGACAAGCAGCCTTAATATATTGAGGCTGTGTTTGTCAAGCTTTTCAACATTTAAGATGTGTGGACTTCAACTCGCAGGGAAATCAGCTGTGCTGCGCGATTGAGATTAGCTAGAAAGCAGGAAATAAAGGACAGGATAGGGCGGGTGGGCAGGTCCAGCTGATCGCCGGAACTACCGGTTCGCGTGAACCGGTCTGAACCGGCAGCATCCCACCACTGGTACAGTTTCATAATAAAACACTGTCTAATATCTCCTCCAGGATATTACCGGCCCAGCCACACCACTAAATACACTGAAGAAAGTCCAGGTGGAGACTTCGATTTCTTCTCTCGCTTGGTGGCCTCTTGGGAGGAAGCAGCTAAAATTCCTAGTGAAGCCACTCGTCAAGTGGTAGTGAGATCTGGTAAGACAAGATGTGCAACGTGGGAACATTTATTTGATGACTGCGAAATCCAAACTTCTGCTTTGAAGACACTTTTTGTAGACCAGGGGTCCCCAGCCTCCGTTCTGTGGCATGCCACAGCAACCAGGCCACGCAAACATGCGAAGCCCCATCCGCGGTATGCAAACAGCACGCATAACCACACTTCCTCTGGTCCCCGGAAAAACCTTTCTCCATGGAACCTGTCCCTGGTGTCCAAAAGATTGGGAGAACATTGTTGTAGACTACATGGAAACTAGGAAGCTACTGATTCAGTTCTCATTCATTGTGGCTTTTGGTCACAAATGTTCTTGACTGTGTTTCCCCTGATGAAGCGAGCACACCTCTTTCCACTTCTCACAAACATAACTGGAATAACGTGTGGTGTTGGAGATGCATGCAGTTAGTCCTGGACTTACAACAGTTTGTTTCGTGACCATTCAAACTTACAACAGCATTGAAAAAAGGTGACTTATGACCATTTTCAGGCTTACGATCACAGCAGCATCCCCAAGCTCATGTGATCAAGATTCAGACGTTTGGCAACTAACACATATTTATAACGGGATCATGTAATCCTGCTTTTGCGACCTTCTGGCAATGGGGAAGCAAGATTTATTTAACCACCACATTACTGACTTAACAACTGTGGTGGTTTGTTTAACGAATGAGGCAGGAAAAGTCATAAAATGGGGCAAAACTCACTTAGCGATAGAAATTTTAGGCTCAATTGTGGTCGTAAATTGAGAACCACCTGTAGCAGAATGTACCTTACTTGGTATGTACCATGTCATTGAACTTCAGTTTTCTGGCTTGGTGTGTTATACAGGTAGTCCTTGACTTATGACCACAATTGAGCCCAAGATTTTTGCTGCTAAGCAAGACATTCATTAAGTGAATTTTGCCCCATTTTATGACCTTTTTTGCCAAACCTGTTCACTGCAAATGTTAAATAAGTAACAGCATTGTTAAGTGAATCTGGCTTCCCCACTGACTTTGCTTTTCAGAAGATTGCAAAAGAGAATCACATGACAGCAGGACACTGCAACTGTCATAAATAAGAGCCAGTTGCCAAGCATCCAGATTTTGATCACATGACCACTGGGGATGCTGCCACGGTCGTAAGTGTATAAAATGATCGTAAGTCACGTTTTTTTCAATGTCACTGTACCTTTGAACGGTCACAAAAAGAAGGTGGTGAGATCTACCTGTGCAGGCCTGTTCCATTAGGGGCATCTTCAGAGAACCGTCTAATAGGGCAATGTGTAAGGAAGCCTGTGTGAAATATACTTTTTAACTCTGTAGTTGTACCTCTGCTTGCTTTAAGGTGCCGTGCTGGGCAAAGACGGTGGTGCCATTAGCCAGATGATATGGCCTTTCCGTCTTGGACTGGGAGGCCCCATTGCTTCTGGACACCAGCATTTCCCGTGGATCCACGTCGTCGACTTGGCAGGAATTGTGACCCACTCCCTGCAGAAAGAGGGCCTTAGGGGCGTTTTAAATGGTGTGTCACCATCTGCCGTGGACACCACCAACGAGGACTTTGCCCGAGCGATGGGGTCGGCACTCAAACGTCCCGCCTTCTTGCCTCTGCCAGGTTTTGTAGTGAAAATTGTTTTTGGCTCTGAGCGAAGCACCATGCTGCTCGATGGGCAGCGGGTGCTTCCCAAGAGGACTCTGGAGAGCGGCTACACATTTGCATTCCCAGATCTTTCCTCTGCTCTCCAGGATATTTTAGATTGACCTGAGGAGGCATGAGGTTGCATGTCAACGTGTTTCCGTTTTGTCTAATACTTGCTCGGTAGGTGCAACGCTCAGTCTTGTTACTACGTTGGTTTGTAATGCCGTAGATGGTTTTTGAGCACTGGCGTTTCCAAGTCAGGAAATTGCTGTATTCAAAAAAGTTCAGCTTGTTTCCATAGAATGAAATCTATTTCATGGTGGAAATGGTGCTGTGAGGAGAAGAAGAGTAGTTTACGCTGGTTCCTCCCTTGGATGGTAGATTTGTCATCTTTTCTTTTAGAAGTTCTCTTACCGCAACTTAACGGTTTTCGGGACAGGCAGCAAAATGTTATAGTATCTGTGAAACAACGCAACTGTCTCTGAATGGAGAATATACCAGTGGTGGATTCCCATGTTGGGTAAACTTTTGAATGTATTTATTTGGGGGTGCGGTGGCTTAGGGGTTAAGATGCTGGGCTTGTCATCCAGAAGGAGACAAGGAAAGAGAAAACAAGGATACAATGGTCCCAAAGGTGCTTTTTTTCTAAAGTCAACTGGACTTTGTTTTTCCTTAAAGACGTTTCACTTCTCAACCAAGATGCTTCTTCGGTTCTGAAGGAATAGTTGAGGGTGGGAGGGTTTATATTCTTTGCAATCATCTGGTCGTTAGCGCTCTTTTTGAGAGTCGTTGAGGCCACTTGGAGGTTTATCTGTGCCCTCAGGGTCACCTGAATAATACAAATGGGTGTAGAAAAGGGCTGTCAAACCCGCGGCCCGTGGACCGGATGCGTCGCGCGTTGACCATGCCCATGCCCGGTTTAGTGAAGGGGAGGAAAAAAAAAATCACGATACGTGACGTGACACCGTGAGTTTGACACCCCTGGTGTAGAACCTTCATGGAACTGCTGAAAGGACTGTGTTGCAAACAGGAGGTAGGTGGTGCGGCATCTTTTGAAGATGGCAAAGTCTGGAAAGAGAGGGCCCCCGGTTAGAAAGACGGGTCAAAGAGGCCATCTACATTAAGAGGGAACAGCTCAACACAGGGAGAGGATCCAACATCACCTATCTCCTGTTTACAACACAGTCCTTTTCAGAAGTTCCTAGAAAGTTCCACACCCATTTGCATGATTCAGATGACTGAGGGCACTGGTAAACCTCAACAACTCTCAGAAAGAGCGCTAACGGCCAGACGATTGCAAGGAATATAAACCCTTCCATCCTCCACCGTTCATTCAGAAACGAAGAAGCTTCTTGGACGAGATGTGAAACGTCTTCAAGGAAAAACGAAGTCCGGTTGCCGTCTGAAAAAAGCACCTTTGGGACAAGTGTGGCCAGGATGACTGAGAATCTCCATAGACAAGGATGCAGAAGGGGGCTTGCCAGAGGGGGAACTTGCAAGAAATCCTCCAATCCATGAGCTTCATTGGGCTCAGTAGCTTCTCAGTCTGTTCTTCCCCCAAGGCCACAGGTCTGCTCTTGACTTAGGATCTCTTCCACCCCAGTCTTTGAATTAGCCCAACATGTGATGACATTGTGCGGTTTACTTGCTTTTCGCTTTGTGGAATTTTTCAGTAAATCATGGTTAAACAAATCAAATCTGCTATCTTTTCTCTTGTTATGTCCTTGTGTGCTCAAGACGTGCTTAATGCATTTATCTGGTTTATTATCTTAGCGTTTGGGTCGTCCCGTCCCCCCCCAAAAAATATTTTATTAACCGGCGATGTTTGTTTTGAGTTGGGATTGTGTTTTAGTCAGCTTCTTGAAAAAGTCCTTGTAATTTTCTTAGCAGGATTAGCGAGGAAGAATATTTATTTAAATCCTTTCTGGGGTGATTTTGGATGGTCCGGCCTACAGCTAAAAGAAAGCTGAGCTTCCAGATCCATATCCAGATAATCCAACTGCTGCCATGTTTAGTTAAAAAAAAGTAATTATTCGTAACAGCGCTGCAAAATAAAGTTTTGTAAAACTTGCACTCACTTGGAGAGGAGGAGATATTCACAGCTTATGAACAGCTTGACTTTAGAAGTTGTGGCTGCTTTCAAAAAGAGATTGGACAGCCACTTGTCAGAGCCTTCTGCTTGAGCAGGGGGTTGGACTAGATGACCTCCAAGGTCTCTTCCAATTCTGTTAATCACAGCAGAGCAGAAGTGTTAAAAATGCCAAGCGGCGTTACAATTCACCTATCCAGCCCTAATGGCCATTCCAGCTTTTTAATACGGTACATATTTTCAAACATCTCAAATGAAGGACAAGTAGCCTTCGACTTACGACCACAACTGAGCTCAAAATTTATGTTGCTAATTGAAACATGGGTTAAGTTTAGTTTTGCCCCATTTTACGACCTTTCTTGCCACTGTTGTTAAGTGAATCACTGCAGCTGATAAGTTAGTAACCCGGTTGTTAAGTGAATCTGGCTTCCCCATTCACTTTGCTCGTCCGAAGGTTGCAAAAGGGAATCACTTGACCCCTGGACACTGCCACCGTCATAAATAAGAGTCAGTTATAAGCATCCAAATACAAATCATGTAACCATGGGGAATGTTGCAACTGTCATAAGTGTGAAAATGGTCATAAGCAAGGGTGGGCTGCTGGGGATTCTCGCGGGGGTTCGGGCGTACCCTTAGCGAAGATTCTGCGGGATCGCCAAACCCCCAAATCCCACTTCTGGCTGGCCCCACCCACTCCACCCCGCCTCTCCCAGGAGTCTCCACAGGGAGGGAGAAGAAAGGGATTTTCTAGAGTGTCTGGAGCCCGTGGGACGCCATTTTTGCACTCCCAGAGGCTCCAGGAAAGCTTCTGGACTCCCGAGAGAGTGAAAAATCAGGTCTCCCAGAAATTCGGGGAGGCT
>JANHFL010005010.1:20242-30690 GCA_032468155.1 Oxyrhabdium leporinum
ATAGGGTCTCCTGCTTGAGCAGGGAGTTGGACTAGAAGACCTCCAAGGCCCCTTCCAGCTCTATTCTGATTGATTGATTGAAAACCAATATGAGATTTTTAAAAAGCAAAATAGTTACTAGCACCAGTTATTGGGATACCAATCATAAGATGCTGTGTTAGAGAGAATAGGCATCCATGTTATTTTCCTTGGGTGGGGCTAAAGTCGCCTTCAAATCAAGCTCATCTTCTGCTGACTTCCTGGATACATCAGTGCAGGTTTCTTGTCAATAATATGGAAATGTTTTTGCATTGCTTTCTTCTGGGTTAATTCTTTTCCTCACCAGGCTGGCCTACACCTTTGATGGCCTCCCATCCAAGAATTAAACAGTCCTGATTCTGAAGTGCAGAAAAACAGTTTCACCTACTGAGAAGCCACTTCCTAAGCACTTCTTTCCTTCTCTCATTTGGCACGTTGTTCTGCCCCTTTTCTCTTTCTGCATTTAAAGAATAACTATATGGTTACTAGCACTATGGAATGTATGCTTTCCTACTCCCACACAACAGATCATCCTGTTCATTTTTATGACAGCGTACATTACAGGACTGTACTTAAAGTTACTGGGAAGTATTCTTTTTCCGAGTGCTTGCCTTCAAAAATGTAGTTGAGAAGGGACATCACACAAGCACAATAATTGTTCATATTGTATGCGAATCCTGTAGAGTATGTCTGATTACCACTTGCAGTTTGCCCAAGTCTTCTTCCCCCTCCTTTTCTCCAGTGGGGTATGTTGTTGCCTCAAACCAAAGGAAAATGTAAACAGGAAACATCCTGAAATTCCTGACCATGTAAAAATTCCATTCTTGAAAATGAGCTGAGGGGGGTTACATTAAAGAAGCTTTGTTATCTATACTGTGGTACTGATACAAGAAGTACATCAGCAAAATATTAAAAACACATTGCTGGGAGCTATCAAATGGAGAATTACCCAATATTAAATTTTTGTGGTTGGAGAGGTTTTTAAGATGGATGTGCACAGACCACAGACCACCACAGTCATAACAAAGAAAGCACAAAACATAGGAACAGTAGAATGATCTTTTGTCGTTCGAGAAATGTGTTCTGAAGTTTTCTCTTGTTTTGACCTGAAATTTATTTATTAAAACTTATTGCTGCTCAACTACAGTGGGCTCTGGGTGGAGTATAAAATTAGGGGAAAATAACTAAAAACATTGGTTCAAATAGACAATCCAGATTAAAATAATGTAATAGGTGGCAAAAACAACAAACAAAATAGGAAGGCCTTTAAGCAAATAATAAACATCAACATCAGGCCTGGGACCAAAGCCAGATTTGCAAAGCTTTCTGGAACCCCAGGAAAATAGGGTGCTGTCCTTATCTCTGGGGAGATGCTGTTTCAGAGGATGGGGGCTGCAGAAGAGAAGGCACGCTTCCTAGGACCCACAAAATGGCAATATTTAATGGGAGGGATCTGTAGTACATCCACCATGCTAAGTGGTATTGAGCAGACCGAAACAGTTGAGACAAGCAGTCTCTCAGGTAACCAGATCCTATGCCATGTAGAGCTTTATGGGTAGTAACCAGCATCTTGAATTTAACTCAGAAGCCAATTGACAACCAATATAGCTCACACAGCAGCGGTGACACATGGGCACACCAAGAGACATCTATTATTGCTTGCACAGCTGCAATTTAAGCCAGCTGTAGCTTCTGGATAGTCTTCAAGAGTTGTCCTGTGAAGAGCCTATTGCAATAATGAGGTGACCAGGACATGAATGACTATCTGAAGGGTCTCCTGATGAAGAAAAGGGCACAATTAGCATACAAGGTGAATCTGTACAAAAGCCTTCCTGTCCATAGCTGCCACCTGCTCTTTGAGCAGTAGCTCCCAGTCCAAGAGGATCATCAAGTTCCATACCAGTTTTGAGTAGGGAAGTGCAGCTCCAACCAAATCTGGAGACATCCCATATCCAGGGGGTCCAAACAGCTACAACCAATCAGTCTTGGTAGGATTCAGCTGAAGTCTGTTCTGCCCCATCCAAACCCGAATAGCCTCCAGACATTGGATCAATAGACTGACAGCTTCACCTGTGCCACTTAGGGCAGAGTTGGTATCATCCACATACTGATGGTACTGTACCCTGAACAGGCAGATGACCTCACTTAATGGTTTCATGTAGATGTTGAACAGGAAGAGAGCGTTAAGCCCCGAGGCACCCCATATGGTAGGCCTCAGACACAATTTCTCCTGTCAGAACCAACCACTGTGAGAGGTGAGCTACTGGAAAGAAGTGCCTCCCACTCCTAACCTCTGTGGCTGGTCCAGAAGGATATTGTGGTTGAAGATATCAAAAGCCACTGAGAAATCAAGAGCACTAGGTTGGATGCACCACTCCCATCCCAGGTCCATCAAAGATCATCAGTAAGTGTGACCAGTGCTGCCTTTATACAATACCCTGGCCTTAAGGTAGGTTGAAACAGGTCCAGACAATCTGTTTCCAAAAGATCAGCTATCATCCAACCACCTTTTCCACAACCTTGTGGAAAAGGAAAGACAGGAAACTGGCTGATAATTCTCCAACGGGGAAGGTCCAATGATGACCTCTTGAGGAGGAAGCATACCACCTTCCCCTTCAGAGTTGGTGAGACCACCCCTTCTCTCAAAGAGACTGAAACCATCACTTGAACCCATCTCCTGATCAGTTCCTGGGCTGCTTTAATAACCTAGGAAGGGGCAGGCTCTAACAAACAGTAGCTGGATTAACAGACAAAAGGATCTTGTCCGCTTTCTCAGGCATAACTGAATCAAAGTCAGTCCAGATAGCATCACAGGGCTGTTTCTTGGGCAACTCATTAGGATTTGCCCAGTCAGAGTTCAACTCCGAGTGAATATTCCAAAATAACTATTTGAAGATCGTGAACAATTTTCTGTTTAAGATATTTTTTTCTTATTATTAAGTGAGCCATATACAAAAGGTTAGGAAGGGCAAACCGTCTGACTCTTCCCACAAATCTCCTGGCACTCGCTTTTCATATTAAACAGCAAACCTTTAACATGACTAAAATGGTAGATATGCAATTAGCACAACTTCAGTAGTTTGTGGGGAAGAGAACATTAGTCCTCTTACAAAAATAAAGTGTTCATGCTGGTTGTGATCTTTTTTGATAATTTCAAAATATGGTTTTGTGGTCAATTAGAAATGTAAAACGTGACAGTAAGCTGTAGAATCAGGGAGTTATGTGAAATTTAAACAGATTTCTGTGGAATCAGGAAAAATGCTGTTTACTTCTACTTGTAAAAAGATTAAAGTAACAAGTTTTCTGGCTTATTGATATTTTAAAGTAATGTTCTAATTATAGGGAACACATGAGAAGCATACTGCTAGAAGAATGCTAGGTGCATTGCTTTTATAACCTGCAATCTTAACAATAACTGAATTCCAAAGACCTGGTATTTATAGAACTGTCTAGCCTTCAAACACATGCCGTTCTCTTTGGAAGTCATAACTGTATACCACAACTCATGTATTGTATTTAATTAAGTTTATATTCTATTCTGAACTTGGTTTCACACTTCAGTAGGATCATACAACTTTAAGATGACATCTTAAATGATTTTCAGATGGTTTCCTTAGCTTAGAATCACAAAATCGTAATGTTAGAAGGGTCATCTCTTCCAGTCCTCTGCAGCATGCAGAAAATCCAGTTAAATCATCTTCAAAAGGTGGTAGTCAAACCTTTTAAAAAAACTTGCAGAAATAAAGAACCTACCATTTTTGTACTTTAACTGTATTATTGCCGAATAGATTGGGTCAGTTTAAGGTCTCTTGAAAAGAGGCCAAATGTGTCATTGTTTGCCTGATTTCTACAGTTTCACCTTTAAAACTAGAAGTGGGAGAGCTCACATCTTCCTGGGGAAAGGTATGGAAACTTTTGTTCTGATGATCCAACAGACTTTTTTACGAGACCCCAAAAGTTTGCAGCATTAACAGAATTACATGGCTTTCTTTGAACAATGTCACTTCTTTGCCCTCCTCACCCCATCCTGCCCTGCAAAAATATATATGAAAGTATTCTCGATGCTTCAAAAATCTGGATGACCACTGGATGGACGTAAAGATATGCAGAAAAATCTAATTATTTGCTCCCATTTTGTGGACATCTGGATTTCTGCAGTCTTGATCTGGTAGACAGACATACAAGTGTAAGCATTTTTTATTTGCTTCTTTTTTATTGTGTTATTATACATATTGATACCTTGCATTTATGTCTGTACATTGTTGTTCATATAATTAAAGGCTGTGACATCTGTTATTTAAATAACGTAGAATATTGAAAACAGAGAAAAAAGATATATCAACATTAATTGCAGTTTAGGATTAATATTATAAGCATTAAAATTACTTGGCTTTCCATTCAAAATTTAGTAAAAGCATTTGTTATATAGTAAAGGTTTTAGTCTTAAGCTAATTATTTAATATTAAAATCTCCATTGCCTTTATTACTTTACACACACAGACACGCATTAATGAAAGGAAAAGACAGATGAACAGAGCAATTTAAAATGAATTAAAAGATGAAAAAGAAAATTGAGACAAAAAACTAGTTAGTTCTCAATTAATCTCCCTGAGCCCATAGCTGTAAAGGATCACATGACCAAACCTGATTTTACAACGTTTTTTTGTGGCAGTTGTTAAGTAACAAAGAAATGCTAAGCATATACTGCTATCATTAAGCAAACTTATTGTTCAGTATGGGGTGAGTTTTGCTGGAAACCAGAAATAGATGCCAGTTTCTGAGAAAATCATTGTAAAAGGCAGCCACATGACCATGGGGCACTGCAAACAGCCATCAATGCAGGCTGGCTGAGTGCCCAAAATGTGGTCACATAACTACAGGGGGACGTCGATGTCAGAACTTTTAAACTAGGTGCGACTAAGCAGCTTTCTGGGGAGCTTTGAATTATTGCTAAGTGACTGGTCATAAGTCAAGCACTATTTGTATTAGGTTTCTGTCTTGTTCTTTTTTATATAACTGCTAATTTGCAATAGTGTATTTGTAAACAGTTAAGCCTTCTTAGTTATTGCTTTTGCAATACTACACAATGTTTTATGTATGTAAGAACCATGCAAATATAGGCATTAATTGGGTAATTTGATTTAGATGTGCAGTTTCTCACACTAGATTGTACAACAGTGATATTCATAAGTGTGAAAATGCAATACCATCAGAAAAATATTTTACTTAAATCACTTCATACATTATTGTAATGGTGCCATAGTTAATATAATGAGGCAAATCCTGAATACTTCATACAGTAGCCATAAACCAGATTAAAGTCTCTATTGCACTGGCTGGACCCTCCATAAACATGCAGTGTTAAAATGGAAATTCTCTAGTGAGCTACCAACAAATATTTGTTTTTTATCTTGCCTTTACTATCCTGCCCATTGCTATTATTTGTGAATACATTTTAAAACATTTTTATTAGCTCTAAGAACAGCTAGTTATTGCCATTTTAGGTATGAAACATTAAGTATCAATCTGACATTAGTAATATTACTGCACCAGTATTTAGAGAATACATGACTGCCAAATTAGAAAAAATAACTTGTAATTTAGCATAAGTCCACTATAGCAAGTTTGCATTGAGGTTTAGGCCAGAATTATCTGTGGGGTATCCATTCCCCTTGAGACACCATTACTAAACTAGTTATTTGTTTTCAAAGCATTGATTTGTACTGATTTATTTCTGAAGTAAAAAAACTATGATCGTGGGTCAGGCTAGCACTACAGGTAGTCCTCGACTTGAAACAGCTCATTTAGTGACCATCTGAAGTTACAACGGCATTGAAACAAGCGACTGATAACCATTTTTCATAGTAATGACTGTTGCAACATCCCCATGGTCACGCAATTTATGTCTGGAGGCTTGACAACTAGTTCACATTTACTGGTTCAAATTGAGAATTCCAATGTCCCCAGGGTCATGTGACCACCTTTTGTGATCTCCTACAAAGTCATCAGGGAAGTCGGATTCACTTAACAACCCTGTTACTAATTTAACAACTGGGGTGATTCACTTAACAAATGTGGCAAGAAAAGTTGTAAAATCACTTAACAGATTTCTCACTCGGCAATATAAATTCTGGGCTCCATTGCAGTCGTGAATTGAGGACTAATCGTTTTTGAATCATCTTCGAACCCAGCGTATTAGCCAAAAAATCCCCATTTTTTTTCCAAGCCACACTTCCACAACAGCAGAAAACGACAGGAGGGCAATTTAGCGTCCTTCTCAACACTGGCATTTAGAATAGAATAGAATGAGCTGGAAGGGAACTTGGAGGTCTTCTAGTCCAGTCCCCTGCTCAACCTATACCATTTAGATAAGTGACTCTTCTTTAAAAACCTCCAGGGATGGAGAGCCCACAATTTCTGAAGCCAAGCTGTTTGCCAATCTCCAAGTTTCTTCTTACTCGGGAGTAAGTCTTTTACGGAAACCAGCCGAAGCTGATTTCCTGCGGACTGCAGTCAGAAAGGCGACGGCGTCAGCAAGCGGCTTCCAACGCTTCTCCTCGCCTACCAAAAGCGCGGCGGTTCCAGTTCAACTTCGGAAACAGGAAGGAAGCCTCTGATTGAAGAGGGCGGCTGAGATTTATTTCTCAGAGCGCCGTCCGTTTTCGGGTCGCAGGCGCGGTATCAGGCGAGCCCCGTACGAAGCAATTATGTAACCCACGTCCAGTTTCAAACAGGAATATAACGGGGGGGGAGGGGAGCGAAGAGGAAAGAAACTGCCACCTAGAAGCTGAGCGGACGCAACTCCGTTCTGGACACAGCGCGCGGCGTTTGCAAGACCCGGAATTGTCACTGCCTCGCCCTCCTCCCCCCGCCTCCCCCGCGCGCCCGGCTCGAGCCAGGCCACTGGAGAACGGCTCTCCGAAAGGGAGGGGGGAAATGAGGACTGCGCAGGCGCACCAGGAGCCTGACTGTCCAATATGGCTGTGCTGCTGCTGCCGCCGCCGCCGCCGCCGCTGCCTCTTTTTGCAGGACGGGGGGAGTTGAAGGGAGGATGCTGAACTACTCCGGAGCAGCAGCGGGAGTGGTAGGTGGAGCGAGGCTTGCGAGGACGGAGCCGGCCTCTGCTCGGCTATGGCCCGCCTGGCAGATTATTTCATTGTGGTGGGCTACGACCATGAGAAGACAGGTAGGTGTGGCTATGGTTAATACGCCGTTGTCTCTCTGCCTTGCGTTTTGGAGGGGGGGGGCTTCCTTTCGGAAGGGGCTGGGCGTGGAGGGCATCTGGTCATCGTGGGGAGGGGGTGGGGGCGGATCCCCTTGGGGACAGAGGGGGGATCATGGAGGAGTGGGTGGAGGAATGTCAGGAACAAGCATTTGGGCTTCCTCTCCCGTGGTTGAGTGGCTTGGCAAGGAAGAGGAGCATGCGTGTGTATGTGTGTCAGTCATCTTCCTTACCAGACTTGCTGGGGATCTGACACGCAAGGGGTTACAGCATCAGCAGCGGGGGCTGGTTCCCCCTCTTGGAGAATTAGGCGTGGAGATGTAAAGGGGGCATTTTCTCTCTCTCCCTTGAAAGGCTACCCCCATGGTTTTCCTATGGGGATGGGAGACAAGTTGGCTTCCCAGCATGGCTAGGGAGGGATTTTATTGACCACTTGGCCAAGGAAAGTGAAAAGCAGCCAGTAGTAGTTTCTCCCTTTATTTAATGGCACGCTGGGCTGGGTCAGTATATTAGGTGAGTGCCAGGTGGAGAGGGTGATCTTCTTCCCCAGCATTGGGAGAAAAATAAACATTAGAACGAATGTGTCCTCTTCGTCTGTGTTATCGTGAGCGTTAACAACCAGTAGTAATTAAGGTTTGTTTGGCCACGTGAGAGTTGGCTAAATTTAGTTGGTTCCAGAAATACAGTAGAGGAAACTTGGGTAACTTGTTGAAACACGACCAATGCAGATATATAACCATGGTAAAAACCAGTTATTTGTAATTTTCAAGGAGAGTTTGAATCTGAAAAATAAGTTTATAAATTTATATGAATACATTTATTCAGGGTCTGGGAATATGTTAATAAATTTAGGGTAGTTCTTAATAAGAACACAGTAAGTGTGCTTATTTTTACAGGTCTGCTTCAAAAAGAAGCACAGATATTAAAGGGAAAAACAAGCTGTATAGTAGAAAGTTGTTTAAATTTTCTATAATCTGAATAGAGTTCTGTTCCTTTTTAGTAGATATAATGAAGGGTTATTTTTCTAATATTTTTCTTATGTTTTCTTTTTGCTATGTAAGAAGCAAATGTAGTTTGGTTTGTCTATAAATGTTTCTGCATAAAGAGTGCAGGATCTGGCACTCTTCTATCTACTATAGCACACTTATAGTACAGTATGCTTATAGAAATATGGTATAAACAATGTAAGCTTACTTGAGAGAAGATGATAATTTTACAAAGATATGATATGGAATGCTGAGTTATTGTTATTTCACTATCTTAAAAAAAGTGATAAAAGTTTGAAGATTCATGTTCAAAGAATTAAAATAGGAGTCAGGAAACAAATATTTAGGAATTATTGCATGGTAGCAGCAACAATGCTATACAGCAATATTTCTTAAAGTGTGGTCCTAGGTCCTCTTCTCTCTCCCCACCCCCCAGACCTTCTCAGTGGTCTTTGAAATCAAAATTATTTGCCAGCTTATGTTTAAAAATAATACAACCTTAAAATCCTATCAAACAATCTGAGACGTGATAGTGGCAGTGAGTGCATCAATTTCAATTTTTAACATATTAGATGTTGATAAAATAACTCATACAGACAAAAGCTCTTTTGGAGTCTTCCATAACTTTTACAAGTGGGAAGAGGTCCTGAGAGAAAAGTTAAAGGAAGACTGATGTACGGCGATGTTAGCTAATTCCAAGTAATTCTACTTCCATTCATTTATTAGTTGTTGCCCTTCCAATGTTACAGTCATAATATGGTGTTTCAGCTTTTAAAGATACTGCCAATATCACAACATACACACAGTGGGATATTGTATATTTTATAGTTATGATAGAATTGTCTATTCTATATCTTTCTATTAAAGTCGCCTATGTGTGAATTGGGTGGCTATATAAATTTGTTTAATAAATATAAAGTGCATATTAGTTACCCTTTATCAACTTTAGACCTGAAAATATTTACGAAATTGTCCAGTTTCATGAAGCAGGGTTTTTAAAGGGTTCGAAGAAAGTTTCAAAATTACATGTTCCTGAAAATACAGGATTAGTCTGGCAAAGTACTTTCTTCTATAAAGAATTATGCCCAATGCAGATTTTAAACTCTTGATACAGTAAAATAACCTATCAAATGCATGTTAGATTTGAAGCAAATAAATCTTCAGATTATTACTTTAAATTTTTACAAACATGCAGTTAAAGTCCCCTTTGCAGACTTGTTTATTTTTAGAGTCAGTAATTAAAACTGTTTCAGAGAGAACCTTCTGTAAAAGAATAAATGTGCACTGTCTATTCTAAATTCCTTTATCCCACATGCAGTCCCATGATGCATAGAGAATTGACCTTTCTTAACCAGATTTTTTTCCTAGTGAAACTCCAGCTTTATGAAGTTGTTCTACAATCCATACACTTAAAAACATATTTAGTCATATTTAGTTTTGCATGGGTTTAGTTGTTAATATTCTTTGACTTAGGCCTAGAATGTTCTTTGAACCTAACTATAATTTGGAGCAATAGTGTTAAAAACTGAGAGATGATATTTTAAAATCTCTGACAGTCTCATTCTTCCAGGGGTTCCCCAATGAAAACTAATTAAAATAGACCTTTCTCCCAAATCAGGCTAAAGCTTCTAATACCATCTAGTTTGTCCACCTTGGGAGTTCTTAGCCTTTCCATCAAAGACTTCTTCCTTGTGTTTATCTCTTGGGAAACAGAATAAAAGGTGCTGTGGATTTCCTGAGAATCATACAGTTTAACAAATCTTATGTCAAATCTGGCAATATTTGACATATTGTAGTCTGTGCAGATTTTCAATCATCCAAGTCATGGTTATCCCAAAGATGCTTTTCCAAAAGGCAACTGGACTTTCTTGGTGAAAAACGTCCAGTTGCCTTTTGGAAAAGCACCTTTGGGATAATCGTGTAATCTTCCATGTGTCTAATATTTTAATGAGATTCTTGTCCAAACCAACTCTCTAGAGGTAGAAAAAAGTCTATTGGGAAAAGTAAATTCAGGACCACAAGGATTTTGTTCTACAGGCTTTGCTACTCTGACTTGACTACATTCTGTTGGCATGTGCGAAAGGGTTCTTTAAATTGTCCCCAAGATGCTTTTTCAAGAGGCAACTAGACTTTCTTGTTTTTTTATGAAGATGTTTCGCTTCTCATCCAAGAAGCTTCTTCAGCTCTGACTGGATGGTGGGGAATGGAAGGATTTATATTCC
>JANHFL010005010.1:33191-49868 GCA_032468155.1 Oxyrhabdium leporinum
CTTCAACTCCCAAAATTCCCCAGCCAGCTTGCTGGGGAATTTTGGGAGTTGAAGTCCGCCAGGCTTAAAATTGCCAAGGTTGGAGACCCCTGGTCCAGAGCATATGTGGGCAATCTCCTGTCCTTCCCTTATCTAGAGAAATGCCTTTGCCACTATCATTGGCACCATTTTTGCAGAGTTCTCTTCAATTTGCCGTACTTCCCTTGGAAGTTTTATAAAGTGTGATTTAATATATTAAATAATTTTGGTAAGATGTGAATACAACAAAATCTAATTGAAGTGTAACACTTTTGTGACAATATGTATCACTAACATCAATATTTCCCATGTAATGTTGTTTGCTAGAATATTTCTAGGACTTGAGGGAAATACACAGATGTTTACAGAAGATAAGCAGAAACATAAACATCCCACTCTTTCCCTTATGATTTCTATTTATTATTATGAACAGGTTTTAGTTGAACTTGCATTTAGAGGGTGGAACATGTGAGCTCAGAGGTTCTTTCCAACTCTGATTCTATGAAATTTTGATCCTAGTTGTCAGATCCAGCAGCTCAGAAATATAATCACAGCAATTTTCTCAGGGACATATATGACCAAGCTGAAAACCCAGTTTTATTGCAGGCAGTTTTAATGACCAAGAAAATATTGATCAATTCTGACAGTGTTGAACTGTCGTTAAGGAAACAGATTAATATCCCGCTGCCATATTTCCTATGTTTGTAATTCCATCCAATCCAATTTCACTTTAGATTTCTTGCTCCTTCTCCTGAGGTTATAGACTATCTGCATTCTCCCCAATCCTTCAGTGGAAATAGACAATGCATTGATCTTAGGCTGAGAAGCTTTTCTTTTCCCAAACTTCTAAGATCAGTCATGTTTAGTTTTTTTGTTCACCTCAGTAAATATCTTGGACTTCCTCAGGTACAGTTTTAGTTTAAAACTAAAAATGTTTCAAGGTTTGGTGCTATGACATATACCCCAAAGCTGCCTTCTTAGCGATAAAAGCTTTCGAATTGGTTGAAGAGCTAAAAGGAGGAATGTTGGCCAAGTCATAGCTTTTCTTCAATAAATACGCTTCATATGCATAGTAGCATTAAGCTACAAAAGGAAAACTGTTTTAAAAGTTTTAATAAACAGACATCAGCAGGCAGTCACATTGTGTCTGTATTGAAACTCCTGAAAAAAAGCTTATTTGATTTCCTACTTAAATGCAAGATTTTTATAGAATTTCATAATCAATTAAACATAAATACAATTTGTAACTCTTTCTTTATATTATTTCCATGACTGGAGAGGCAAGCAAAATGTGTTTCTCCCAACAGGAAATATTTGACACAGCTAGTTTGGTTTTAAAATTAATGCCCAGAAGGGACACACATTTTTGTCAGCAAAACATCCGGAAAGCCATTTAACTTCCCAATTTGTGAAGAGAGTGAGACTGTTCAATATAAGGAAAGTACTGAAGTTTATCTTGAGCCAAAATGTTGATAAAAAGAGTAGTTGTTCAGTATAATGAAACAATGTTGCTACAGTTGTGGTTAGCGTCTGCAGCCTTGCTTAATGATAGAGGCCAATAAGCACCTTGTTTTTGCATGTCATGCGGTGGTTGAGTAAATCTATTAATTTTTATCAGAATCTCTTAAGAAGACTTCAAAAATTGTTAATTACTGAAATCAAAATTCCATCAGAAAACAGCAATCTGAGGTTGAGTAAATGTGTGTGTGTGTATGTGTGTATACAGTAGGTTCATGGGTGTAACAGCAGGAAGACTTTCCCACATAATATGAATGGGTTTTGTACCTTTTATATATTTTGATGATACAAGATAGTTGTCAGCTTAGGACCATTCGTTCATAGACCATTCAAAATTATAAAGATGCCGAATGAAGGGATTTACAACCAGTTATAACTACTGCAGTTATATGGTCGCACGAAAAAAATTCAGGTGCTTATGATCAAATGCAGGGACACTGCTGCTAACCCTACCTGCCTATTTTCTCCATCCTTGCTGCCCTGCTGAGTCCCTTAGACCTACCTCCCACCTCCCCACAAGCCTTGGCTCTGCTTCCTGCCCACTGGGTCCTACACCTTTGAACCTCCACCCCCCCTCCCCATCATGCTCAGTCCACTTACTTTTTCTGAAGGTTGCCTTTGAGAAGGGAAACTGGTGGATCTGCCACATGGCCTTCCTATACAGTAGCCATATGATCCTGTCCTAGAATCTGGTTACATTTTGGAACTAGCCTGAGTTTTTGGAACATGAGAATTACCGCCACTTCCAAAGTGTTGCCGGCCTTTAGGATAGGTCGGTTCTCTTCGGAAAAAATAAGTAGGCTAAGTTGTGATGGGGAGGAGGAGGCCGAAAATGTGGGACCCAGTGGGCAGGAAGCTGTGTAAGAAGTGCCTCAAGGGGTGTGGTAGGCCCAGGGCAGGCCACGTGTGGGCTGGGCTGGTGCTGCTATGTAGGCCTGGGCCTGCACTAGGTCTCCTAGGGCCTTCACGACTTTTGAGGCAATCCATGCTATGCTTAATGAATTATGCAGTCACCTGACCTCTAACAGGGACAACAAGGATTGTGATAATTAAGCGAGATCACGCAGGTGCCTCACTTATGACCATAATTCTTGGCTCAATTGTGGTTGTAAGTTGAGGACTACCTTTATTTCTCAGTTTCAGAAATGTAAAAACTGATTGTAATTTCTCAGTTACCTATTGATGGTATGGTATACTGATGTAGATCTAAGGATGTATTTTTGATAAAGTAGCTGAACACAACTGCCTTAAGCTATGTATTTATTGAGGAAATTTATTTTCTACCCATTCAAACTGAATCTATACAACCCTACAAGCTCTTATTTTGCAACTGGAATATAGCAACACTTAAGATTGTTGCAACTTCAAGCAAAATTGAAACTGCAAACCATGACAAAGTAAATGTACTTTTATTAGGATGATGTATAAGTTTGACATCTGTTTCATAATAGAATGACTTCTACATCATATGAGAGTTTCCTCTATTAATAAGTGTACATGACAAATGCTTTTGTTTAAGCCATTCATGTTGAATTGCTTGTCATCTTTTGCTCTTCCTACATAAGATGGATATTGGATAAGATGGAACAATGGAAGTTATGCTCATTCAATAAAATCTGATATTCCCACAGCTCAAATTTTATTGTATAAGAATACCACAGATTCTTTCTATATTCTTGATATTTAGGGAGATTTTTCAGTAGTTTACAGTTCTTAGACAACTTTGTTAATTTCCTGCATAGATCCTCTTTGTAAGGGAAAGTGTTTTCTTTATGTTTCTAATGTTTTTCTCTTTTCTATTCAGTATTTGAAGGGTTTGGGGTTTTTTGGGGGTTGGTAAAATCTCAGGGATTGCAATCTGAATATATTATGTAAAATAAGCAAAAGGTTTCATGATGGAATATTACATGAAACAATTACATAATCGAGCAACAGTTGGGAGAGCAAAAGAGCTTTTTTATGCTATGAGGAGGATTAAATTTTTCAGTTTATTCAGTGAAGAATAGTTATCTTTTAAAAAAGACTTATTTTTTGCATTTTAAATGTTTATAATATTACATAGTTCATATTACTTACAAATATTAATTATATTTTTGTAAATATAATGTTATATAGGCATTCTGAATATGTTTAAATATTTCCCCAATATAAACATATGCAATATTTAAGGAACATTATGGTTGTAAACTGGAAATGATAGTTTACCATATGTGCTTTAAATGCATATAAAATAATCAGTAAGTATTTTTTATGCTTGTTCCTCCCTTTCTTTTTAATCTCTAGTTTTCCTTGATATAGGATTTTTAAATTTATTGCAGAATAAAGGATATAGTTTGGAAATAAAATTTATTGCAGAATAAAGGATATAGTTTGGAAATAATATAGAAGCTCTATTGTATGGATTTATTGAATTTACTGTCTGTCAACTCAAAGGATATTTAAATTTTCATCATCAGAACTAAGTTGGTTCAAATTAATATTATGAGAGGTTTTAAGAGTTCCTTCCAAATAAGCTTGCCTGCTATTTTAAAACGTGGGTTATTCCATACTTCCATAAGCTCTTCATGAGTATTAAAAATCAAAACGTTATATATAGCTCAATATATTCCATATTTTAAGTACTAGTACTGAAACTAATCCTTGAATGCGCATAGGTCTTCCAGGATTTCAAAAGGATCAGATAACAAGTTTCAAGTTCAGCCCCAAGAGAGCTGAATTCTGAAGTTCTTTATTTCAACTGATATCTAAAACTGAGATAAGCAGCATTATAATCCTGCATAGTGAAAATTTTGAAGGATGCTCCAGCTAGGATAAATTCATTAATGCTATTTTAAATTCACTTAAAGTAGCACAGAATAAAAATAAAAACCTTTAAAAAATATAAGTCAATTTCAGAGTTAAATTAATCACAGAAATTTAGACTCTATGTTTAGGTCTTCTTTCATTTGTTTCAAAATAGGGGATAAACTACTTGAGAGAATTTCATTTAATATATGGATTTCTAAGAAACATTATGTTCTAGATCTGGTATTCCCTTTGGAGCATTTCTGTCATGATCTTCTTCTGGGAGACTTACCCTCCATTGTCATGTGCAGATCATGTCCTTGATTGCAGGAAAAGAGGGTCTATTAAGATGGTCAATCCCGGATATCTGATAAATCCAGGAGATTTCATGGCAGCATTTTGGGGAATTTCCCAGCGAAATTGCTTCTGTTTCAGTGCCTTGTTGACCACTGGAATAATAGAGGCAAATAGGGTGTTTGGCAGGATCAATCCAAGAGGATTTTCCTCACTTGCCAACCCATACTGCATGGGTTGATTTATTGAGAAGCTCTGTGAAAAGGAGTGAAGAAATGCATGCAGTGACACTAGTGGAAAACAAGAAATGAATGCGACCAGACGTAAGAGTCCAGGTTTAGGTCTATGTCAATAAGAGTGATAAAGTATAATTATTTTTCCATCCTTGTTTTCATGGAGTGCCAACCAGGGGAAAGGTGGGCCAGAAGATTCATTCATTGTAAGTTGTGATTGTTTGACCAAACATTTTATTGATAAAAGTGCTCATAGCTGCTTCAGGTTAGAAGCTTGATGGGCACAATCTATTGAGCTGACAGAAATGACCTACTGTAGGATTATCTGGGTCCTAAGGGAGTAGAGTCCTCTGCAACTTTAGATCTGCCATTTGTAAGCTAGACCCCTGCCCACCTGGCTAATTCAAATAGGGAGGGGACTAAGATTCAAATATAAACTATAGTCAATGCCTCTTTGAGAGAGAGAAGGGGAGTCTCCAGAATCTTGAACAGTTGCTACCCTATCCCTCCCTAACATTTTTGGAAGAAGTTGATTGAGAAGATGGTGGGACTTCAGTTGCAGAGAACTCTGGAGAATGGATGAGAATGAATGAGTTCAGACCTGGCCATGGGACACTTTGATTGATTCCAATACTGTGCCAATGTGTGCCATCTTTGATTTTTTTTCTTGGATTGTGCTCATAGAGCACATTCATCTGAGGATGTCGCTGGACTTGTGATTCTTGCTGTAAGAGCAGGGGGAGACTATGGCCATCAAGTCCAATATCCTGCTCAGTGCAGTAATGGAAATTTAAAAAATTGAGACAGATACAAGCAATAAGAGAAGTACACCACTTTTCTTGAAATTGGTTCCAGTCATTCAACCAGAATCTACCTACCTGCAATTTAAATCCATTGTGTTACATCCTGACCTCTGGGCTGATAAGAGAACAAGTCTTTATCTCCTATGTAATATTTTTTTCAGGTATGTATGTTATCCCTGTTTTCACTAATCAAGGCTAAATATTCCCGGGATTATTATTATTATTTGCCTTTTCTCTTCTCTGGACTTCATTTCAAGTCCCAATTATTCTGTTGTTATCTGTCCCCAAAATAACACATTGCTTAATGTAGGTCAAGTCAATGCAGTACACAATGAAGACATTACTTCCCATTATTTGAAAATTATTATATTTCTGACATAGCTTAAAACTGCATTAGCCCTTTAAAAACTTTTGCAGCCGTATTACAAATTAGAGAGTAAGGGAGATGATCTTGATGGAAATATACAAGAACCTCGCTGAAGCGACTGAAACATTAAGCCCTGGGAAACAAGTTTAATATTCCAAAGTGGCTCAGACAAGATGCCTTTCTGATTAACTGGGGAATAAAAAGGGATGTGGGATGCGGGAAGTACAGTACAGTTAGGCTTGCAAGATTTTGTTATTGTACAAAATGGTATCAATCTTAATGAAGTTTTCCTGTGGTGTTGATTTCCAGGTCTGATCTAGTATCTAGTAAGGCTGATAGTTACAGTAAATACAGCATTCTCTGCAACTGATTAGTAATAAAGCAGTTACTATTTTAGAATCTAAATTAATGATGTAAGTTTGTAGCTTAAGAATTAGTTATAGAATTAAGAACCTTTTAAAACTGATGCTATATAAACTTCATAAAAAGATAATGGCAATTTACAGATTTAAATACTTTATTATGGATCTCTAATATTGGGGCCAACAAATCTATAAATATAGATTTATACCATTTAAGAGAAAAACTTCTGGGCCAGGGACTTTTCCATTTGAGTTTGATTGCCTGTAATATTTTGTGAAGTTTCAAAGAGGCTTTCAAAATGGTTATGTAATCTTGTGAAAAGAGTTGAATATCAAACTCACTCAAAAATTTATCATACTGTCAAATTTAAAAAATTGCTTATAGAATTGGAAAAAAATTAATCGGTTCATTATCTTTGAGTCTCAACCCCTCATTTCTTAAATTTCACATTTTTTTTATTTCACTTGTTTTAAACAATGTGCTAATAATTTACCAGCTTTTTCATCTGAGTCCCAATATTTTCACTTTAATCTCCTCCCAAACAATTCAACTTGGTTAGCATAAAAGTAACTTATCTGAAACTTGGTTTACATAAATTCCTCATACATTTGCACCGTGTGATTCCTTGTATCAGTCACTGACCATTATTTAACTAGATTCCACTTTGCAATCTCTGAAGCTAAAATAAAATTTTATGTTCTGAAAGTGGGTACTATCAGGTTTATGCAAACTGATTGAGATAAGTAGCATTTAAAAAAATATTTGCACTTGCATACATATGTTTATGAAAATAAGAAAGCTGTGTGTATAACAGTTTATCTAATCAGTTAAGAATGACTTGAAGGCACACAAATACCCAAGAATACATAATGCATATTAATAATATAAAGACATCCAAATTCTGAGTTTACTTTAGAAAAAAGCCTGATTTCTTAGGGATTTGCTTCTAAATGAAAGTGGAATTGCAGCCATTACCCTAAATTATTATTGTCTCCTTTACAATTGGTAACTAATTATTCAGCAGTCCAGTTCTGAATTAAGTATGATTTAAGTTTTAAAATTTCACTCACATGTCAGTTCAGCTTTGTTCAACAATAATAACAAGCCTTTGGATTACTGAATATTATGCCATATCTTTTTCACAAGTGACATTATTGGTTGAACATAGAAAATTGTCCATAAACATTGTATAATCATGATGAACCAAATATTTACCTAACCGATAGCGTTATCTTTGTGAGAACTTTGTTTCTCTTTGAGAGGAGAAAGGAAGGAAGATGTTGGCTGTGATAAAAACACTATTTAAGGTAGTTTGTTGTTCAGGTGCATTTCTGCAGCTGTAGAGGTGAAACAAATAATAATGCATTGTATAATAAAAATATTGCTGAAGTCTATTATCTTGATGTTGCAGGAAGTACAAGGGTGGATATTTCAAACAGTTACCGGTCTGTAGGATTTTAATGGTATTTATACACCTGTTCAGTTTTGGGAAGATAGGAAGCTTTCTTTTTCACATGTTTTCTGTAAATCCTCTTAATTGTTTGAGTAATATGGTCCATAAATATTAAAATAGTTTACTGTTAGAAATAACTGATCCCCTGATAAGATAATTTAATTAAAATAATAATAATATACAGCTAAGGCTACTTGGAATGGGCCTTGAATGGAAGGCTTTCTATTTTTCATATGGGAATGAAAGGAAGGTAGATTTATAGATCGAATCCATGTTTCTTAAATAAATGTATCTTCTTAAAAACATTACCATTATGAAGGGGAGAAGGAGAGAGGGTTTCTTTAAGTGTAATTTTTATGTAACAATTGTCCTGCCTCCATATAATATTAATATTTTATATTAATATTTTTAATATTTTTATAAAAAACCTGTTTTTGATATACTAGATATTTAGTAAGGCTTTACATTCTGCACTTGGGGGCGTGATCATTATTGTCCTACTGCAATACAATGAAAACCTGAGGACCTCTTGCAGTGAACCTTAAGATAAAACTATGCAAGTTGAAGAAACAGAGTTTAAAATTGAAACTTAAAGTTCAAACTTTATGCAAGCTGTCATAATCTAAACTCTAAAAAGCAAGGACAGAGCTAAAAAATCATATAAATTAAATTAACTACAGGTACTTTTTGACTTACAACTTTCTGTTGCTAAACGAGGCAGTTGTTAAGTGAGTTTTATTACCTTTTTGCCATATTTGTTAAGCAAATCACTACAGTTATTACCGTGTTTCCCTGAAAATAAGACCGGGTCTTATTTTCTTTTGACTCCGAAATAAGAGCTTGGCCTTATTTTCAGGGAGGTCTTATTATTTTTGAGGTGCAGGAGGCGGCAAGAGTGATTACCTCATGACTACTCGGCCCCTTAACCTCGGCCCGCATATCAGCTGATCCAGCGAGAGCCAGAAGTTCTGTCTCTCCAGGCACCTGGAGATATTTCTAGCGCACTCTTGCTAGCCCTAGTCCTGCCCACAGCGCTAGGCAGCCTTGCAGCCGAGGGCCCCTCTGTTCTGCAGCTCACCTTGTGGCTATGGAACAGGCGGCAACTGTTTGCGCTCTGCCAGGCCTGGAGCTCAGGTGTTGCTTAGGCTCCTGCTACAATGAGGCAGAAAGCCATGTGGCCCGTCAGGATCGTCTCCCCCCCTCCCTGCCACTACCCAACTGCTGCTGCTTGAGAAAAGGACAGGCAGTTGTGGAAGATTGTGGGAAGTGCGTGCTTATGATAGAAGCAAAGTGCAGCCTGTCCATTTCAAGCAATCAAATGTCTGGGTGCATGTGAGAGAGAAAGAGAGAGAGAGAGAGAGAGAGAGAGAGAGAGAAAGAGACGACAAAGGGGAGTAACAAGAATTGCAGGCAACGCTGTTTGAAAGAGTTTTCTTTCCGCCATTTCTCTCTCTCTCTCTCTCTCTCTCTCTCTCTCTCTCTCTCTCTCTCTCTCTCTCACACACACACACACACACACACACACACACACACACACACACACTTGATAAAATGGCAGAGGGCAGGCAACCAGGTAAGGAGACTGACCCCTGCCTTTAGTTCAGCACCTGCTCAGGGTGGCTCCCCAAGGTCTCCTGCTGCGCCGGTATGTCGAACCTCATGCTGCAAGGCTTGTTGTGCCGTTGCGTCCAATTGGTGGCACCGCCATGAGATTCGACATACCGGCACAGCCGCTTGCGCGTGGACGCCAGCTGTGCCAGTGTGATGAAGCTCGTGGCGGTGTTGCTGTTCATGTGTACAATGCCACAACAAGCCTTGCAGGGTCCTGCTCCAAGAGGCTGCACCGGCGCGATGAGTCTCATGAAGACTCATTTCCGGCAGTGTTTGGACGAGAGAAAGATAGATTTCTTCTGCTTCTGCTGCTTTCCTTGTGTGCAGCCAAAAGTTCGCAAAAAGCAGGAAGGTAAAATGCCAAACTCAATCTGTACCCACACCTTGTGTATGGGCCATCCCCAATGAGTGCGGGGGCTGGGGCTGGGTTAGGAACCCTGCATGACCCCCACCTGCTCCTGCTTCGCCTTTGGCAACGCGGCAGGTGCTAGAAGGACGCTGCCCCGAAGCTTCCCCATTGCTTGGTTTGGGGCCGACAGTGCCCGGCAGGCCCAGGTGTGGTGGGCGGGCAGGTGGGTGGAGCAGCTGCATGGTTCGCTCAAGTTGTAGGGATTTGGGCAGCATTTACATGGCTGGGATGCCTGCAGGATCCCTGGCTTCCAAGGCAGGCAAGGCCCAAAAAGGAGGCACTGCGAGGGAGTCCATTTCTCACATTGGCTGTGCGGGGGTCGCGCACGCAGATGCCGGGCCTCGGGGCACCACCCTGAGCAGGCGCCGAGCTGGAGGCAGGGGAGGGTCAGTCTCCTTACCTGGTTGCCTGCCCTCCACCATTCTCATCGTGTGTGTGTATATGTGTGTGACAGAGAGAGAGAGAGAGAAACGGCAGAGAGGAAACTCAAACAGCGTTGCCTGTAATTCTTGTTACTCCCCTGCGCATGCACACATGTGACCAGTGAACTGCTTGCCAAAGCAAGAGCAGCCCGTCTCTGTATGTGTGCTATATCAACTTCTCTTTTTAATCCAAAAGATGGTTTGCAATGTAAAGTTTTCTCTAATGTATAGCAAAATAATCTAGTTTTTCTTAATCTCTATGGAAATTCTCAGTCATCCAGGTCATGGTTGTCTCAAAAGTACTTTTTGAAGAAGCAACTAGACACTATTGTTTTTCGCTTCTCATCCAAGAAGCTTCTTCAGCTCTGACTAGATGGTGGGGAATGGAAGGATTTATATTCCTTGCAGACAGCTGGCCATTTGCATTCTTTTAGAGAGTGGTTGAGGCCACCTGGAAGTTTATCTGTGTCCTCAGAGTCCTCAGAATAGTGAAAATGGGTGTGGAGCCTTCTTGGAACTGCTGAAAGGACTGTGTTGTAGACTAGAGTAGATGCTATCCTATCCCTCCCTCTCTGTTGCGAGAGGGCTGTTCAATTTTTGGGATAGCCACACGTTCTAAGGGCTTCCTTGGGTACTACACCAAATCAGTGAAAAATCTTCAATAAAAATTGGCAAAGCCTAGAAAATCTTTGCACTTCTTTGCACTTCTAGGTGCTTCCCATAAAAGAACTGAGTTTTTGCAGAACGCATCTGCATGCCTTCTCTAATTCCAAATATCAGATATCAGCATAGGAGCTGAAACACATTTCTGTGGCATGAGTATAACTGATGACTTTTTCTGAAAAAAAATCAACATGTAATTCAGATAAACTATTACATATTTGCACAAAATGTCTGAAAATGTCTAATTCATGAATCTGAAAAATACAGCTGGACAGTTAATTAGACTATAGGTTATTATTGGGTATTCATATTTGTCATATTAAGTGTTAATGTGCTGATGCCTCTCTTTCATCCAAATCAAATTGTAAGCTCTCCTCTGATTTATCAAGTTCATTGGAAGCAGTAGGTAGTGATTTGTAATGGCCACATTATGTATAAGTTTGTAATTAGCTCTTGAAGAATTATCTCTCTCTTTTTATAAAAGCCAAGGTAAGATGTAAGGAAGACAGGTAGATAAATCCTTTTTTTTCAGATTGTAGTTCAGATTTTTTTTTTAAATCAGTTAATTCTTGAGTAGTTATAGGATATTGCCAATTAAGTGGGATCTGGGCACCTGGTATGAGGTTGAGATAAAGTTGTGGTTTCCCTCAAAACAATGGGAAAACCAGTATACCAGTACATTTTTGGCATTGAAAGAGGTGCAGACAGAAGTGTTGGGGGAGGATGATGAAAAAGAATCCTGTATTTGATGGTATTGACATTGTGAAGGGAAACAAGTAGTCCCTTGCTCTCAGTAAATATCAGGATTACCTGTTTGAAGTCAAGCTATAGGCTTTTATAGTGGTAAAATGGACTGTGTCACAACAGCCTTATCTATGAAAATGGCAGTTTTCCCAGAGTCCAAAAGAGCCTTGAGCTGTACTTCTAATCCATGAATTTGCAAAGGCTATCAGGGGTTATAAAGTGCAATTGCATAATGCCAGATATTGGACCTAGTGTACCACAGTAAAAATACAACCCAAGTTTTCACTTTCATTGTTTCTCTTTTGTAGGGAGTGATCTCGTCATTTCTCCTGTTTGAACGAGCTCCACATCTTTGCAGTCTGAGCATCACTGGTCTTTCAGGAGAATGGAGCAACATTGGTTGGGGCCTATTCCCAGATGAGGTAAGCTATATCTCACATTCTATGCTAGCTGTATGCAGGTTTATTTTTTGTGTATCTATTTGCTGCTGGTACTACCATAATACCTCAACCACTTGTTTTGCAGAGAATAAGGTACGTCAAAGAACTATCATTGTATTCAGGTTTAGAAATCAAAGTCCAATGTTTCTCTAATGAGATATTGCCTTCATGAAAAGACTATTCCTGCATGAGGAAATTAACAAAGCCATATACAACATGCAGCATCCAAACAGGTTCAAGGGATCTGGGGGAAAAGATCTGGTGTTCAAGTTCACAAGAGCATCTACAGTTACAGCCTGGAATGAAAGGATGGACTATATTCTGTACTTGTCAAGGAAGAGTTCGTGCAAGGTATAAAACTGACCCCTGCCTTTATTCCAGATTCAAAGCAACAGATGACCTATATCTTATATAAGTGGATTATTCAGTCATTTGCTTTTGCTGCCAAGAAACGAGTGATAGCCAAGAAACTGAAAGAATCTCAGTAATGAGATTGATATGAAAGAGTTGGGAATCAGCGTTTGCTATCTTGTCATCCAGACAGAAGACGAGTAAGATGAAAGTTACCTCTTTAGCCAGAAACAGAAGACAGGATTTTGTTCAGTATCTGGGGCTGGCTGGAGCAAACGAGATCAGTGCCCCAATGGAAACTGAAAATGTACAGCAGACTTCAAACAAGGAAGTCTGAGACTACAGGTCAGCAGTTGGAAATGAAAAGACCAGAATTTGTCAAAGCATTCAGATTCCTGTGCAGGAAGGTATCAACCACAGAAGTCTTGATTCCAGTCAAGAGATTTAAGGGAATTAAACTAACTCTCAAGCTACCAGCTAATATTCTGTATTAGTATTGCAAACTGTATTGGTATTGTATTGGTAAGGTATATGGATGCCAACAGGGCAAAATATAAAACAGATTGTTAATCCTGTATGGGAGTGAGCCAATCAACTAGGCAAGCGAAACACAGCCAGTTATTGTCCTATTGTCTGACAAAACAGACTTTAGGATATAAGAGCAGAACGAATAATATATTTCAAAGACAAACAAGTATGTATATCTTTAACAATTCTCAGTACTTTCTTTCTTTTACCATGTTAGAGAAAGTTTTTGTGTCTTATCATGACATTACTTTTTTTCTGTCGGAAAAGTAATACTGTGGTTTTATGCCTGCAAATTTAAATTCAAGTCCCCCTCCCCACAAAAAGCGGATTTTTTAAGTCCAATTTGGATCTAAAACTGCAGTTTGTATAATTACCACTAGATGGTAATGTTTTATTTTATTCTACGCTTTTGAAGCTTGTCTTCTGCCTGATTCTATAGAATGAAAAATTAGAAATCTACTCCATTTTTGGCAAAATGGTCACCTTACATATTTGTTATTTTGTTTATTTTATCCAGATGTGATCGCAACTTCTGATACTTTACAGAAATTAGAGGTTTTAAAGAATTATGTGGGGTTCTTTTCTTAGAGGAACCTGAATAAATGGATATTATTCATGTAACCTTTAGAATAACAAGTTTGAATGACCTTCCTTGATAAACCAATGGCAAGCTATATAAGACAATGTGAAATTCATTTGGTCTTAAAATGAGATATGCGCTGTTGGAATAAATTTCTCTAGTTCGTTCCCAGGTGGGATACACCACATGCTGAGAAGAAATAGATGCAGCTGCCAGAAAGTGGAATTCTTTTAATGTAGGAAGGCAAGAAAAGTAGTGACACAGCCTGAGCATTCCTGGCTTGCAAGCAGAGTGGCACGATAAGTTTATGTATTTTTATACCATTTTCCCTTTGATGTTTGTATGGTTTGATGAGATTTTGTGTGTGCTTTTAGTTAAGGTGAGTGCTCTGAATTCTGTCTTTCTGCCTTAATGGGTTAATCCTGTTCCTGGGGCTTTGTCTTTCCTATCCTTTGTCTTTCCTACCTGCCAGGAAAGAGGAAAAGGGGAGTTCCAGGTGAGTTATTTTTAGTCTTATTCCCCTTATCTTAATGGTTCTACTTAAATGTTTCTATTGTTAGCTCTTTTGTAACAACCAGTAGCAGGGCTGCTCTTTTCCTTTCAGCTGATGCTTCTTGGCTTTCTTAAGGGGGGAAGGGCTGGCTTGAGTCTCTTGGCACTGTTTTCTGAGGTTTCTGGTGCTATGAGGTTTCTGGCACTGACCTTTTGGGGTGTACTTCCCACAGCACAACAACAGCTTACTATATCCTAAAGATGGAGGTGGGCTTAAAAAATATTAGCAAACGGTTCTCTGGGTTAGTGTGGGCATGGTGGACATGGCCTAGTTAGCCTCCTGAAGAATGGCAGGGGGGCCATTTTCGCCCTCCTTGTGCTCCAGAGGCTTTCCTTGAGCTTCAGGGAGAGCGAAAACAGCTTCCCTGAGCTCTTGAGGCCCTCTGGAGGTCGGAAACGGGCCCATTTCCGGCCATCCAGAGCCTCCGGGAGGCCCGTTTTTTCCCCTCCCCAAGCCTCCATGCGGGCCCTACGCTTACCTGGGATCCAAAATGGGCTGCAAGGGGGCTCCTGGGAGGGGCGGGACAGGGTAAGGGGAGCCAGCCAAGGGTGGGATTTACCGGTTCGCTGAACCAGCTATAAAATTAGTTACGGGTTCACCTGAACCCGTGCGACCCCGTAGCAGCCCACCCCTGCCTAAAGAACATTCAGTAAGAGTTGGGTATAATCACCTTATTATTGGACATTGAAGACAGAAATTTAAACTGTAATCAATATGATTAGATCTTATCCTGTGGCATTACATTTGGAGCTAACATAGCATTGTTAGCCTGTGGGTCAATATCAAAGATGCCTAAGTTCTTTTTTTATTATATTCTCACATTTGAAATCTGCCATCTCTCAAAACAGTGGATTTTTTCAGTCATGGGAGGGGACTAAAATAATTATCATGCAATATTGGGATGAAAAATCTGCCCCTGACTTTGGAGTGCACTTGAATTGGTCTTCGTTTAGCAAAGGGGCAGGGAAGACAATCTCTGAATATTCTATGTTTTGAGAGTTCTGGCCTTTTTCAGTGCTTTTTTTATGGCTATACTTGTAAAATTTAGGTGGGATAGATCCTGTAATGATGTTGTTATGTATACCGCCACCAATCCCCGCCGCCTGGAACCGCCCAAAAACATGATGCACTGAGGCCAAAAACAGGGCATGTGGAGGCCGAAAACGCGATGCACAGAGGCAGCAATCAGCGGCGATGTGCTGTGGCAATCCCCGCAGCCTTGAAGGGGGCTGAAATGGAGCATTTGGAGGCTGAGAACGTGAGGCACAGAGGCCAAAAATGCGAGAAACAGAGGCCAAAAATGTGAGGCACGAATGCGGTGATGGTCTGTGGGAATCCCTGCAGCCTGGAACTGGTCTAAATGTCAGCGTTCCATCTAAGTTTCAATAACTCACTCAGCACTCAGATAAGAATTAATCCAAGTAAGAGTTTATTAAAGAAACCATGTTGGCACATCTGGGAAAAACCTGAATCTAAAGGCCCAGGGTTTTCCCCACCCAAAATAGAATTACAGAACCACCTTCTTTTGCCTATCGTAAATCACATTCCCCAATCATAAGTGTTACCAAACATTCCATCTTCCGTCTCGGCACTCCTCTCCCAGGTGCTGCACAGATTGGCCTTGACATTCTTAGAAATAATAATATTTTGACTACAACACTTTTAACTGCATGAGAAAGTACTCCCTCTCTATTTCTCATGTGCAATTATATGGCAGCCTGCAGACGCCTCGAATTCATGGCTTCGAAGGCTGACACTATTCAGTCTAGCTTCTATAGCTTTTTTCATCTGAAGTCATCCAGATGCTAGTACAAAATCTCCAGTAAGAAACCCTCTTCAATCACTCCTCATCCTTCTACTGATAAATGTTGCAAGCATAGTTTTTAATGCATTTCTTTTCACCAGCTGGGTGGGCTACTGGTTATAAGAATTCTATTTCAACAAGCTGTCCTTAGCAATATGGGCAGTTTTTTTATGAGTGATTGAATTACTAAACCATTAGGTATAGAATGCAATTTCCCTTATCAACTGGAAGATCATTTTGAAACTTTCTGACTTTCCCTCTTCTGTGTTAGCAATTATAACTACGTAAGATTCTGATTTGCGACTAGCAGTAACAAGGGTTTCAGAGGAGACTGAGAGGCTTAGGTTATTTCCCCATCAGTAATTTACAATGTTTTCTAGAGTCATCCAAGCATTGTCATGCCAAAATAATAGTAATGAACATAGGCTTTTCATCATTGCAACAATGTTCGCTGATACTATGACGTTGCTATTGGGGAAATGGCCTGACTTTATGGGAATTTAAAGATGAGAGACCAATATTCACTAAGACTGATGTTTCCTTTTGGGCATCCTCCAATTCTACAGGGTTTTTTTTTAAAAAAAAAACCTAATTGCTCAACAGTTATTTGCAATTTCTACACGGTATTTATAAAAAGGGTGAATAGCTATTTCTTCAAGAGAAGTTTAATTTTTCATTTGGAAGACTATGGAAATAAGAAACACATTACCTTCAAATCCATGTTTCTCAAAAGAACTTG
>JANHFL010005010.1:49968-99697 GCA_032468155.1 Oxyrhabdium leporinum
TAAATGATCCCCCCCCCCTCTCTCTCTCCCTCCCTCCCCTGGGCACTCCTCTATTTGCAGGAAGCATTTAAGTTTACATGCAATACATTCTGTCAAGACCATGTTTGCTTTTCAAGCTGCATTTATGAATCCCAAATTAGAATGAAAAAAACTTCACCAATTTGAGGCAAGCTCAAAACTTTCTTTTCATCTGTTCAAAAAAGTGTTGCTGCTTTATTCTAGGCAGGCTTGTACATATATTTGTAGTTGTTTGTTCATTTCAATTTAGAGACTGCCCAGCTCCAGATGACTCTGGGCAGCTTACATTTAAAAATCAGCTCTTAATGAGAAACATTTCATTAGTATCCAGAAAGCAAATTCTGCATAACAACAAACTTTTTTACAGGGGCTCAACCACCTGTACAGGAAGAACAGTCAAGTTTTAAATGACTTTTTGAATGTCATTGGGTTGGGAACCAGACAAATCTCTGAAGAATGCTATTTCAGAGGACAGACGTAGCAGCAGAGAAGGCATGCTTTCTAGAACCTATAAATGATACTGCTTTATTGGAAGGAATTGAAGTGTGATTCTGACTGATCTCACCAGACAGACAAAAATAGTTGGGGTGAGGGGGTCTCTGCATAGCTGGACCCTATGCCAGGAAGAGTTTTATGTGGGATAATCAGCAAGTTGAAGCAGTTGGAAGTGGCATCACAATGTTATAACATTTTACAAAATGCATAATACACAAAGCCATACTGCCTACACTAACACATTATGGACCGGTTATAGGTTCTAAATAGCCTTCAGAGGCATACAGAATGCATTGCAATGATCTGTTCACAAGGTGACTAGGGCCTGAAGGACCATCTGATCTAGGAACTAGTTCAACTGGAACACTAGATGAATGTGTGTGAAGGCTCTCTTGGCTGCGGCTGTCACCTGCTCTTTAAGCAAGAGCTGCAAGTCCAAAACAACCCCAAGATTGTGTACTTGTCTCAAGTGAAGATATGCAAAATCCAAGACTAAACTGAGATGGCCAAACACCCACATACATCCTGTCTTGTTAGAATTGAACTTAAGTTGTCCTGCACACCCAGACCTGCACAGTCTTGAGACACCAGGACAGGAGCTCAACAGCCTCACTTGTTGGCCCAAAGTTGAGCTGTATTAATAATACCTGACTCTGAACAAATATATTTCACCCAGAGGTTTCATGTAAAAGTTAAACAAAGAGGCAAGAATGTTAAGCCATGAGACGTCCCACAAATGACAGGTTAGTCCACACTGACTGTGCCCAACTACAAAGAAGGAGTCCCCACCTCAAAATCCCTGCATCCAGAAGATACATGATTGATGGTATCAAAAGCTGCTAGAATGATAAACTAGTCCCTTTTGTATACTACCAAAGGTCATCAATAAGCATGACCAATTCTCTCTCTGTACTGTATCATGGCCTGAAATCAGATGGAAAGAGGTTCAGATAATCTGTTTCCTCCAAGACCACTAGACTTGTTACCTGACCAACTTTTCAACAACATTTACCAAAAACAGAAGATTGGAGACTGAATAAAAATTGTCCAGACCCACTGGATCTAGCATAGACTTCCTGTGATAGATTACCCCTCTCTCAAAGAAGTAGAAGCCACTTCATGGACCTAACCATAAGTAACTGCCAAGATAGTCTTAACAACACAGGATAAGCTAAGGTGGCCAAGCTCATTGTATCGGGTGAATCTAACAAAGAAGTGGCTAAGCTCACAATCTGAAGGCTTGCTCCCTCAGGTGTCACAAACTCAAACTCCCTCCAATAATTCCACAAGATGTTTCCCAGGTACCTCAACTAAATCTGTCCAACTCAAGTCAGAGTGCATCTGAATGACATTATCTGCCAAGTAGCAAGAGTATTCAACACAGCAGCTCTCTAATATTCCCTTGGCTTATCTCTTCTAGCAAGAAGCAGTCAGCCTAAATAAGTTTGCCAGACACTTGTAGGACACCCACCCACCAAGCTTAGCCTCATTGACGTTTTACTTGATAAAAAATTAAATAACAATGCAATCTGTAGCATTCACTAGAGCTAATTTCATATTCTGGTGGCCACCAAGTTGCTTGATGACATTACAATAAAAATAGCTGAAAATAACTGTATAGATATTAAACAGATTTGACACAATTAAAAGATAATAAGTATTAAAAATTCAGGTGTCCAAACTAAGTGCAATAGAAGTATCATCAATTTGGAAAAGGTAGACTCATAGACTCACCTCAGAATGAGCAGCTGGAAAAACCTTTGCTTCCTATGGAGGTAATGAGAAACTTAGGTTAGGAAATTGAAGCATGCAAAAATGTTTTGCTATTTTTTAAAAAATGTTTCAAGCCATTCATCCGATGACACCATCCCATTACTAGACCTTTGCAAACTTCCGATCTCAATATAATTGAAAACTAAATTAAGTCCCCTCCAGACCAAAAAAAGTCTGCCCTGTCAATAACAGCTCCAGAATTGACATATAATGGCGCAGCTGTACTGGTAGAATGATCAAAATTAATCCTAGGCAGTATTAAATTTATGCTGGACTTCGTTTCCTTTATACAATTTTAGAATGGAAGATAATAATGAAATTGCAGCAAAGGAAAAAGATCTCCCCTTGAATAAAGTGGAAGGAGAATATAGAAATTTCATGAACTATACATTAGAATAATATATAACAAATGCACCCCACCCCAGATTTTTACCATCCTCCTTAGACATCTTATTTTATACAAAAGACTACCTGGCCCATAGGGTGACTAGTATCCAAGTGACTTGTTTTAAAAATCAGTAGAACTATTTAGGAGGAAGCAATTTCAGATTTGCAGTCTTAAGTGTTTGACCTGTAATAATAGAGGTCAAGCAGAAAATAGAAGGCATTATGAACAGTCTACTGTAAAGATCTTTTTACCATTAAAACATGCAGCATGAAATCTGTATCACTTCACATGAGGTATCTGTTCAAAAGTATTCTCTTCAAAATTAAAGAATGCCAACTGATGTACACTGTGCTATTTGTCACAATCCCATTATAATAGTTCACTATAATAGTGCAGTTATGCAGAATAATTGTCATGATTACAATTAGTAATACATTGAAATGAGTGTTGCTCCAATCATCTGAAATGTTTAAATTGCAATTCTGCACTGAAGAGTGAATAAACAGCACTGTAGGGTTCCTTCTTTATTTATTAGTGGTACTCAGTCATTTACAAAGCAATTTTGCTCTGTTTGTATGATGATTTCCTTCTTTAATTGGACAGCTTACCAACTTCACTCAATTTTCCTACCTGTAAGCAGACTCACTCTTTGCCTAGAACTACAAAGTTCAAAGGACACCCCGCACACATACACACACATACACACATGGAAAAAGCTGCTACTAGACTCCTTTTGATTTGGAGGCATCAAACTCAATTCAGTTGTTCTGGATCACTTGGACAGTTCAGTTGGAAGAGATAATTCCAAATTTGATTGAATTACCTTTACACACTTGGGAATTTTCTTACTGCCACCAACCCCACCGCCACTACCACCACCACCACCACCACCACCACCACCACCACTTTCTCTTCCAGGACATAAACACTGAGAGCACACTTATTGTATTTAGTAAACTTGCAGCTTTTAATATTATGAATTCAGTCCACAGATGTCCATCAGCAAAGAGAAAATGTACAAATTTCTCATGAAGTCAAGAAAATAAATTTGATCAGAATAGTTGCCTGCTGCCAATGAGCCATTAAAAAGTTTTACTGTTTTTTTCCTCATCTGAGTCAAAATCTTTTTTTAAAAAAAATATATTCCATGAGGAAACAATTTAATATTTGAATGCAACCTCCAAAAAATGTTACTTGGTTCTTGGTTCTGAAAGTCAGCACCATGGATAGTTCAAAGTAACCAACCAGGTCTAATAAGAACTGGAATTGAATTTTTTCTCTTGTAGCCAGTAGCCCATCCCAAAATCCATTGTGTCTCTGAAGCCTACTATTCTTCGTTTCTCCAGCTCATATCTAGCACAATCTCTACAATGGCACACTCAGTTCCATGTTTGGCGCAATATTTTTAAGTAAAGATGCTTACTTACTGTTGCATTTAAGATTTGAAGGATTTAGTTAGGGATCTAAATTTGGACTATTTGAATTATAGGTTTCTAAGCAGTGAGATGGGTTGTGCTTAGCTAGGCTCCTGGTTCTACAGTGCTGTTTAGTGCATAGAGAGACACACCCATACTTTGTCACTACTGATTCGTCAGCCACTATTTCTGGATCCAGTTCATTATAAAATGCTGAGATCTTGGCAATAGTGTTGGCACCATAGTGTGCAGATGTGACATTTAGCCGTAACATCTTCATTATGAAAATACCTATTCTCTTACAAGCTTGGCCTCAATTTATCATTTCTTAAAGTGTCTTGTAGCACCTTCCCAAGCAAACATATCCTTACAAAGGAATAGAGGATAAAGCGCCACAATAAGTATCTTGGAAATAGGAGTTTCAGATACTCAAGAACTGTTTTATTTGTGCTTGGATAAATGGGATTTGCAGTTTATTAAACTTTCAAGCCAACCAATTAGATTAGAAGGTATTGAAAAATTACATCCCCTGCATTGAGATAACTTACTCTTTAGAAAATATTCTATCACCCAAATCCCCCACCACTACTGATTTCTACTTCTGATCATTCACAAAAATGCTGCTGCTTGAACATAGTTTAATTTGAGGAGAAGCTTTAAGGTAAGTTCTTATCTAATCAACATGCAATTCAGCACTTCATACTCAGAATAACTACTCTATTGTCACCAAAAACTCTCTGCCACTAAAGCAGCCCTTATTCTACTTTTTATGACTCACAGCCACCTTCCAGACAAAGATAAAATTGATCCTTTAGGCTGTATAAGTTTACTTATATCCATGAACCTGCTAAAAATATAGTCCATTAAGGTCAGTACAGCTATTTTTCTAAGCATAGATGATCATTTAAACTAATCTCATGTTTAATACCACTAACCTATGTGAATAGCATGCTAACTTACTGATAGAAGAATAGAATGCTAGGAAAATCTTTATTCAATAGACACACATTTTTTTCCAAACATTCAGTGAAGAGGAAAACAACACTTGTTGAATTTTTAGGTGGGATGTGCACCAACTGTAAAATTTGATTTGGATCCCAATCCAGAAAACAGTCAAATTGTATTCAACCTATACATAGCTATGTTTTTTTTTCCTCAGCTTGAACTTTTGATTGAAAACTTGTGCTACCATTGTCTGTCTGTCACTATGACACTGCCAGAAATAGACAGCTGGAAATGGGATAATGAAGTATTTTTTGTTTCTGCAGAGCAAAGCCAAGAGTGCTGCTATTCTACCTCTTATAACATAGAAAAACAGAATCCATACAGAATGACGCATGAACAACATGCCTCCACTCCTCAAGCACACAGCAATGTCATCTAGCCTTACAGGTACTCTAATAGCATTTTTTTTGGTCCAAGAGCGGTCTTGCACAATTTCTTGATATGTCCTTTCTTTAGATTTAAATCAAAATTGCATTTAAAGGCATTCCAGTTGGGTACATGCAATTATGGCCCCCATGAACTTGCCTACTAAATAAGTTTATAGTACAAGGAAACTGAAAGTTGTCTAAGATAAATATGTGTTTGAGTATGTTGCCAGTGGAGAATTTACATACTCAGGTCTTACTAATACAATGAATGAGGTTTAGTATTAATATTAATATTTATCGCTTTTATTTGGTATGCACAGTACAGGTAGTCGTCAAATTACGATCACAACTGAGCCCAATTTTTTTGTTGCTAAGTGAAACATTTGTTAAGTGAACTTTGCCCCTTTTTATAACTTTTCTTGCCACAGTTGTTAACTGAATTGCTGCAGTTGTTAAATTAGTAACATCAATGTTAAGGGAATCCGGCTTCCCCATTGACTTGGCCTGTAAGAAAGTCACAAAAGGTGATCACGTGACCCCAGGACACTTCCACCATCATAAATATGAGTCAGTTGCCAAGCATCCAAATTTTGATCATGTGACTGTGGGATGCTGCAATGGTCATGTGTGTGAAAAATGGTCATAAGTCCCTTTTTCAGTGCCATTATAACTTTGAACAGTCACTAAATGAAATGTTGTAAGTTAAGGATTACCCATATAAGCCATGTGTTTTTTTCCTGTGAGAGATTGGACTGAGAAATAATAATAAGCCCAAAGTCTTCTAGTGAGTTCCCATGGCTAAGGGTGGACTAGAACTCAGATTTCCCTGCTTCTAGTTCAAAACCTTAACACACACCAAATTCAAAATCCTGAGCTAGTCTGCTAGAATAGAATATGTCCATGAACCAGAGATTCAGTAAATCTGATATACTGTACTTTCTTGGATTTTTAATGCTAGAAATAAGGGAACATGAGGCAATTACCTCTACTGTGGTTTTGGCCATTGTAGGTATCCCTCTAATCCAGTATATTCTATCTATGATAAGAATACAGATGAAATACTGTCATTCTGCCCTCTAATTCAAGCTGTTCCACTTATGGAAGGTGGACCCATCAATGTGTTTTATTCAAAGACTATCTAAGATAAAATAGGATGTCACAATTCAAATAATCACCTGGTTTAATTCAGGTAATGTGGCCAGAGAGCCTTGACTGAAAATGAAATGGTTGCGGTGTTATTAAAGGATATTATAGCAGAACATATACCTGGTTTAAGCTGAGCAGGCATGTCGAATATCAGCATGTCATACCTGAAATCTTTCTTCAAAAGGAGTTTGCACTTAACCTCCATTGATTGAGACGAGTCTCAACTGAAAAAAAAAGTTTAATATTATTGCAATCAATAGATTGTGCACTGAATTAATTATTTCCTCAATAAATACATGTTACAATGATAGCAGGAGTATCCATAGTGATGCTGCCTGGTTTTAAAATGGCAGGTATCACTGAGTGACTAAAACCCCAGCCTTTTTGACCTGCATCACATGTATTGCATTACATAAAAAGGAATAATCACCTAGTTTATCTGTCATTTTGAAGCCAGGGACTGTCACTGGGGATGCCCTTGTATAATGGCTTTCTTACTGTTTATTGAGGGTGGATATAAAATAAGAGCAATAATGTAATTAACCCATTTCAAAAGCTGGAAAACAGCAGCCAGGATTCAGTAATGTAGTATACACGAATCATGGATTCAATATACTTTATGTGTTTAAGACCAGTTTTGAATGGCCAAATTGAAAATAGCAGATCTACTAGAACTGCTCCTTATCCAGAAAAAAATCCTCAATGTTTTAATGCTGCATGCTTTTGTCTCTCCATAATTCAAATGCCATTCTGACTTACAGGTTTGCCTTTCGTGCATTAGAGAGCAATGTAAGCACTACAGTAGTGCAAGATTTTTTTTTCTTTTTTTTAAAAAAAGGCTTCATTTTCAAATTAAAATTGCAGTGGAAAATGTAGCTGAATTCTTGCAGCCTAAGGGCAGAACAAGCCTTGATTATTTCTTTCAATTGCTCATGAAAGAAAGATTGAATTTAACTCTCTGCTGAGTAGGATTTTTTTTTGGGGGGGGGTCTGTCTTGCCTACATTTTTCTTTTAAAACCTAGTGCATTGCTCTAATTTCATTGAGAATACTGTAATTGAAAAGCTTCCATCCCTCACTGCTTTCCCAAACAAATAGTAAAGGCATCATCCTAATGTATTATCATAACAGACTATGAAGCAGAACAAATATTATAGGCAGGCATTCCAAGAGAGAAACATTTGGCAGATGCATCTCAGTATAATGCTAGGTCTGCTTTCTTAATCAACAGTAAAGGCACTCTTGCATTTCATACAAAATAAGTTTGTTTCTCCTGGCTACCTTTGCTATATAGTTGTGAGTATTATTCTTTTTCCCATAAAAAGGAATCCTTACATATTGCCATATATATTTTAAGTGAATATTTATAAACAGGTCATTCAAACCAAAATAGGACATCATTTGGAGAAAATGTATATAGGCCTTCTGCTTAGTGATGAAATAGCAACAATAGGCTGAGAATTATCTGAGAATATGCTTTCAGCTAATGGCATTCCTGGTGGTAAAACACTTTACCTTCAATAAGTAGCTTGAAACTTAATATTGATAGTGACAGCATCCTATTTACATTTATTTTCCTAAATCAAGGATGGAAAATCTATGGTACCACTAGAACTTGTAAGAATTTGCCCACTAAATACCTATGTTCTGACAGGAAATTTCTTCTCCAACTCCTTTCGTTTTCTTGAAACTACTGCATTAGTTCATACATCCGGATAGAGAGAATTGGAGTTACCTTCCATCAGAATCTGATCTGCCTTCCATCAAAGCAGCAACCTGGAAGTGTCTTGCAGATGCATCCAGTCAATTATCTTAATTTACCCTCTTGTCATGAATGTTTACATTCAAATTTCAACACCAAAATTTAATGCAGGACAAAGGATTTAAGATTAGAAAGGAAAGAAGCTTATTTCTTGGTATTTGCACTTTTCCAAAAAATATAGACAGATCTACAATGTGTATTAACTATTACATTAGTTAATAAAAACTATTACATTAGTTAAAGTTCATGCAGGACTAAGTATTTAAGATTAGAAATGGAAGAAGCTTATTTCTTGCCATTCGCACTTTCCAAAAAATTATAGACAGGTCTACACTTATTACATTAGAGATTACACTTTTGTGACTTTCATTCCTCAGAATAGCAAAGCAAAATCCCTGCAACACTTATTTTCAACAATAATGAAGACCGGCAGTTCCAGCTACTACTTTTTAAGTTGTTTAGGATCTTTTCCAGAAGTCATAAGTTGTCCATTCCTGACCCAGCAGGAAACTACTTGCAAACATGGCATTTGTTAAAGCAAATGTGCATGCAGAATGCACTGTGAGAATACACTAGCATTAAGAGACATATAAGACATTTTTCTATTGATTCTTTTTTTAAAACAAAAAAAAAAAGGTTGTCAACTGTTACAGCAATAGTTCAGAATGAGTTAAAGTCTGAAATATGAGCAACGGAGAGGAAGCAAAATTGACTTATTCACCCATCCCTACTTCTAATAGCCAATGTACCTGGAGAGAAAAGTCTGTGTCAGTGCAGCAAACTGAAATTACCCGTGTTAATATTCTGTTCAGGCACTGCAAAGTCATAGTTCATCTGGAGTAATGATAACAATTAAATTGTCAATATCATTGACTGGAGTCAAAAGGCATCCTTAAATTGCTTCATAATTCAGAACAAGCACTTCATTATCAATGGAATATCCAGAGTACAGCAAAATATTAGGCTGATACTACAGCAAATGCAGCTACAGTATCACATCTGAAAGAGGTTGTGTAGATGCTTACTTGTTCTGGAAAAGGTAATTCAATCAGTTCCCCAAATTAACTGTCAGTGAAATCAGTTATTGCTTTGCTATGATATTTGAAAAATACAGTGAGTTAAGGATCTTAATTTTGTATTGTTGAATACTGTAAGTCATTTAGAGAGAAGATTAACTGACTAGGTGACTGAAATGTACATTTTCTGACATGCAAACCTTAAAGAAAAACTGGAAAATAACAGAAACTGGAATATGCTGCAAACTTTATTTTCATTTCAAAAAACAGTCAAATATTTGACATCATTAGAATCCTTTTCTTTATTTTTTTTTCTTGTCAGTTATATCAAATGAGTTATGATTTGAAAATGGTCATACATTGGGCTTCTAGGGAAGTAGTGGCAAACTGATGACCACAGAGATATAAGGCTGATCAGAATTTATGTTCAGACAAGGAGAGGACTTGAGTTCACTCACAAGCACCCCATAGAGTAGCTCCCCATTAGGAGACTTAAGGCAGTGGTCTCAGGTGCATTTTACAGCTCCAGGAGCCAAGGAAAAGCCATCTTTCTACAAGCCATGGTCTGTGCCATTCTGGACACAGGGTTTGTATACTTCTACTCTTGATCACTTCTGGAAATTACTTGTTTACAGTTTTTGGATATTAAGAACATTCCGAATAATTTTCATTACCCTGGCTAAGTTTCTTTCAATGGTGGGTGAAAGAAGCTTTATGAAAGTTTAATAAAAATTGAGGATTATAGGCAGACACACAAAAAGAAACCATTTTGGAAACAGAATAACATCTGTGCAGTCCTTTCATTTTGGAATGTACAAAAGAGGAATTCTTCAATTTTGAATAATAACTCAGGAGCAACACTTTGTGGGTGCAACATTATTTGGAATAACATAGCCTGTAGTTGAATTCTATATCTTATACACCTTACACCATGGAAGAAAGAACTACAAAAGCAGTTTACATCAATAGTATGAGAAAAAATAGTGTTTATTTAAACAAAAAAAAGGTCAATTGACAGCCCCTTGAAGCTATTATTGATACACAATTCCAATAACACAGTAAAAAAAGAGTATTTTAAAAATGTTGCCTGCTTAATATTTGTTTCAGCTTTTGCCTTGAATCTTTTTTTGTGCTTCGTTCATTTGTTAAACTTTTAGTACCTAATTGTTTATCACCCTGCTTCTTTACAAAGTCTCTATTTGAATTCCCTAAGTTAGCCTTCCATCTGGGGAACTTATTATCTGATGTGTACTGTCACAATGTTGAAAGTGAAAATTGTGGGTATGTGTGTATATGGGTGATAATCATTTCTCTACTCTCAAATTTACCTGTTAGTTAATAGATATACTTTAAAAAGACTAGAACAAATGAATGAGAGCCACAAAGGTATTGGCATACTCAAGATATTGCATTTAGTTCATTACCAACTCTATATTAATAAAATATTCAGATTAAAGACAATGTTTATCTTGTTGACTTAGTAGAATGAAATATGTTTTTATTGCAGACACTGACATTCCTTTTTATCTGAAAGTTGAGCATGGTTAAAATACCTTTGGAATTATGATGATGATCAGGAAATTGTTATTCTCATTGTTTAGACATGGTTGTAACCATTATATTTATCTATTGAAAATACACTTGAGAGCCAGTTTGGTGAGATGATTTAAATCACTACATTAGAATCCAGGAGACAATCAGTCAGACTTGCCTTAGATATTAAATCAGCTGAATAACACTCTCATCACTCTATCTCAGAAAAAAGCAAGGGCAAACCACTTCTGAAAGTCTTGTCAAAATAACTGCAGAGTCTAATTCAGGCAATCATTAAGTTCCAAGATTGACTCAAATACACAAATAGACTTGCAACATAATCAATACAAGTTTTGAGTTGAGCTTAAAACAAAGAAGCTCAATGATGGGCTTACTACATCTCTAATTTAACCAAAGGGCTCTACAAACAATAATTCACTTTAATGGTCCAAATATATTTCTGAGGAGACTACACAATTGAAACTTTAGGAGAGTTATGAACATTGGACCTCAGCTTGTCCATCTATGCTCTGTGACAAGACTATGAAAAGGGAGCTTCTTAGTTATAATATTTGGAACCCTGCAAAAAGCCAAAAAACATTCAGGAACAGTGGAAAATTCAGAATATTATTCTCACTGTTTAGACATTTTAGCATCCTGCATCATTAGGAAAAAGAAGTCTACATTTAGTTCCTATTTACCTTCATTAAGCTCTGCAAAACACATCTGCTGAAACATTCAAACTTCAGAATCTTTATTCCTTTATCAGCAGTGGCACATAATGCAATTTGGTCACATAAATATGACCTGCATCTAACAGAGGTCAAAGCCTGTTGCTTGAGTCAAATCTGAATATTTGCATCTGGTACTAATCTGGGGGAACTAAAAGTTCCAGTCACATAAAGACACATGAAGCCTACGCAGATCTCTGAAAGGCCATGCATTTTGTCCACACTTTAAAAAAGAACATTGATCATTTACATTTGGTTAATTAGCCAATAGTTCACAAACTCTGTTACCAGGGAGAAAAAACTGAAATGCTGCCATATCTTTTGCCACCTCCTTTCTGTCGATGGAAAAGGAGGTAGCTTTAGAATGAGATAGTCTAAGAATAGAATTAATGAGGTAACAAACACCATTTCTAACAGATGGCATTTTGAAACAATGTCAATAGAATACGGTAATTTTTAAAAATGTGCGCAAGCTATTTGGTATGTTTGTCTCCATAAAAGGTATGTGATCTTGAAAATAAAGAACAATTATCCCAGATTAACAGGGTAAGATCAACTATTTGCCTGATAAGGAAAAGAACAACCCCACCTTTTCACATAATTTTACTTACAATAGTTCATGCATTTGAGTTTTGCCTCACAATTGCAAAAGTGCAGTGGCTTTCACTAAAGTTCATCAACCTTGCTTAGAGAAAGAGAAGCTCACTCTGTAGGAGGCCTCACCACCACTTCCCAGTAATTCTGCCTTGGTCTACTTGACTCTGCATTTTCTGGAAAAGACTAAGAAGGGGCCGGGGACTCTTAATAATAGAAGAACTGGAAACTAGACATTTTTTCTGCATCACCAGAATCACCATTCCACCATTCTTACAAAAATGCATGATGAACTCCTCTTTAAAGATCACAGTTTCAGTTAGAGAGCCTTCACATGCCCCTCACTAACTATGCATGAGAAGATCAATTCTTCCCTCCTTCTCTCTATACATATACATATAATATAAATGTACATATAAATATACATATTATCCATTCACTTGTATCTGACTCTTAGTGATGAGAGGAAGGGAGGGAGAGAGAGAGAGAGAGACTGTACATATGTACATATGTAATACCTACATCTTATACATAGTGGCTAATATTTAGATTTTACAGGAAACACAGACCCTGAGATAATTTTTGCTTTTTCATATATCAGTGTCCTTGGGAGCTATAATCAACTGGAAAGCAGATGGCATGTGGAGTTCATTTTCTCAGTGTATCTGGACAGGTAAACTTCTCTGCCTTAGCTCACTGAGGATTGCAGAATGATTCTTTTTTTTTAATGTTTGTGGATATTCTCAGTCATCCAGGTCATCCAGGTCCCCAAGAAGCTTTTTCAAGAGGCAACTGGACTTTCTTGTTTTTCTTTGAAGATGTTTCACTTCTTATCTAAGACGTTTGTTCAGCTCTGACTAGATGGTGGGGAATGGAAGGATTTATATTCCTTGCAGACAGCTGGTCATTTGCATTCTTTTAGAGAGTTTGCAAACTTGGAGGTTTGTCTGTGTCCTCAGGATCACCTGACTAATGCAGAGGGGTGTGGAGTCTTCTTGGAGCTGTGCTTTCTGTAGGATGTTTAAAAAAATCCATGTTCATCACAAAAATAGCTCTTGTCTATAATGTGTGCTAAGTGTTTGTGTGCTCTTTTTATTTTTTCCAATGCTTCAGTAAAACTGTTTCTTTTCAGTAAAACCTTATAAGGTGGTGCATTTCCATGACTTTTAAATATTATGACTGTCTTTTTAGATGTTTCTGTCGCCTGTTTTGTTAGTGGTTAAAACATAAGTGCTCCAAAACTGGAACGCCTTCTGTTTTGCACTATAACTTGTCTAGTATGATTTCTGTAAGAGGAATTTAATCAGTATGGTGAAGCAGCTGAGACTGAGGCGTTTGTCATAGGCGTTTTACAGCTTTGATCAAAGATTTTTTAGATGGGTTCGAATTTAGGCTGCTTCTAAGCATGTGATCTGTGCGTGACATATTTTTGACATGTGAGAAGATAAAACCAGCTCTTCATCTCTATCAGGATGCCTGCTGGTTTCTACATTGCATCACAGTGTATTATAGCAACAGGGCAGAAATACTGGACTTTCCAATTGTTAGACTTTATTAAGCATTACCAAATAAGTACAAAAAGAAGTTTGTCTTTCAAACTAAAACAGTATTTATAATTAGAGGGTTTTTTTTAACCTTAAGATAAATCATACAGATTTACACAGGATCGGTATATATGTGATACTTCTAACAAAGCAACCAATAATGCTAAACAAAGTATCATATCTGATCTGGATTCATCAAGGGTAACTGTAATCCAGTTCTCCAAGGAGATATTATAGTTCAGATAACTCCCTAGGAGGGAGCTTTGAGATAGGTCCATTGTTCCCTTGAGACAGAATTCTTCTCTAAGGCAGTGGGAAAACTGGGCTGTTTACCAAACTTGGAGAGCCAGAAAGTACAATGACAATCAACAATTAGGTAAAAAATAAGCACTGAGATTAAATAGCATAGATTTTTATGAAATGGAGTTCTTGAAAATGAAATCAAGCTCTCATACTTTCACCACTCAGTCCAGTTTATCAAAATTGAACTTTACATGCCAACTGATCTGGTTACTTTCATCTTCCTTCTTGGATTATCTGGATTTCTTCTTGAACTGCAATTCTCTCTTGTTGAAGTTGGTGGAAATTGCAGTACAGAGAGCTGTAGTTTTCCAGAACTTCTGCATGATACTGCTATAGTTCTGGCCTTGGTTTGCTGTCAAGGAAAGTTGTAAGTTGCTCCCAAAAAGTTAGTCCTGCGCCCACTGCTTTTTCTTCTAATATAAAAATAAACTGCATTTAATCTTTTCTTTCTGCATATGCTGTATTTGAGGCTATTTACTTGATTTAACTGATCAACAGCTTAAAAATAAATATTAAAAACAAATAGACTACTAAATAGGAATATTGGAACTTAAGTACAACAAATTTAAAATAGGAGTAGACTAAAGCAGTCTTGTTACTTTTAATAGTTTTAAAATTTCCAAACCTGATTTTAAAGTTATTTTTTTCTCGCTGCGTGAACTACATATAGTAATTACTATAGCGTCTAATTTAGAAAACAGTCTGTATACACTTTATATTTTAATGCTATTTTATATATGGGATTTTTTTTTTTTAAAAAGACCCTTATCTAGTGAGCATTAATATCCCAGTTCTTTAGTTGCTTATTTTCAGTGTTTGATGCTAAGTTTATTATTGATTCCCTGGAATGTTATGTTTTGATCACATTTTGAAAAGGTATATCCGTATGAAGAATGCATTATTTAAATAATAAGGGAACCATTTCTTAGAATTCATATTCTTATGAAAGATTTGAATTAGAAATAGAATAAGCATCATTTTTCAATAGCTAACACTTTTTTGTAAACAAAAATAATTTGTAAATTTATAAAGGCTGCCATCTAATATAAATGATATTTGAAATATTTATCAGTTACTGTATACCGGTAAGTGTTTTGTGTTAGTAAAGATTTTCTAAAATATTTATTAGTGTAAAAGATTACTGAAGTATAAAGTTTATCTATGGGGAAAAATTCAAAACAAAATAGCTGCTTATATGCAACTTGGAGAACTCATAATTTCAGTAAAGTGAATATTGTAGTATATTCAGACCGAGTCTATATATTTTGATAGTAAAATGAAAATCCATAAGGCACTATCCTATCTTCTATTACAGTTTTAGTGTTTAAGAAACATTTTTGCTCAGGAACAGGTGAGACCAAAGTAAAGCCATACAGTTTTGCCTTTCTTGCCTTTTTAAACAGCTTTGCCCAAATGAAGTTGAACTTCTCTAAAGAACTGGAGGCTATCAACACTTTTCTCAGCTAGTGGAAATTCTGAAGCTTCACCAAAGCAATTTTACAAGTAACAATCTGTTCTGTAGTCCAAAAATTTGTGAAGATTTGGAGGAAGAAGAAAATAAAGTAATGCACACCTGGTCTTAATACTTTGTGTCATTGTAATGACCAGGTGAAAATAGTACTACCCAAGGCAGCCTGAATAACCTGTCATCCAAGAGAAGATTGTCTTGCTGATTTTTCTTAGTTGGCTTTGATGAGGAAGAGAAAGGGCCATTTCTCTGCTGTTGTTAGCCAGTGGCCACTGGCTAACAGCAACAAATGAAGATTGGAAGAGTGGCTACCATTCCTACTGCCATTGCTGCTGGTTCTAGTATGTTCACTGTGCTGCTCATATTACCGGTACATAGTTCTACATGCAGTTGGTTACCACTGAATTCTGATCTAATATAAGATGTTATCCCAAATGTAGGTTAAACTTCACATATCTGTATTTGGATATGCAATTGTTGTCTTGCTCTTACCATAGCAAGTCAAGTTTGTTCCATTGTGCTACAGATGGTAGATATATTCTCTGTGATACTCAGTTAAAGCAAAACAAACTGTACAATCAGATAAATCATAATAATAGACACACAGAAGAATATTTATACAGAAAAAGTATTCAGTGTTGTAAAAAGCCTACTTAAATGAAGTAATTTTCACTTGGCACTAGATAACTAGGCTCTAGTCAAACAGTTTGTCTTTTTTTGTGTTTGTACAGCTGTATTCATAGAGAATATTTTGATCATCTTCTCTTGTTCAGTTTCAAAAAGAAGTATCTATTTCACCATTGTTATCCTAAATAGGGAATGCTGTTTTTTTTTTAAAAAAGGTCTCAGCATTTCTTTTAGACTAAGTAGAGCTTCCAGTAAGGCATTCAGATGCATTGGTGGCTGCTTAACTATTTATAGACTGACTTCTCTGATAGAACCTTACCTGCTACAGTATTAGTATACATTAGGTTGGTTTTCAATTACCTAATTACCTAGTTGTATTAAGTGTCAGATGAAACGAGGGCTTGAACTCTTACAGCATTTGTTAGTTTATTAAATGAACTGGCTGTTCATTGACACTGATTATTCATTGGGTATAATTAACCAGTTTCACTCTAATAGTTGAAAACATTCATTTAATCTAACCCAAGAAAGATTGCAGAGTTGATCATTAAAACGATCAAACTGTTGCTAACAATTTCTGAACAGGTTTCAATAACTGGGTGACCATGTTGATGTGATACCCATGAAACTCCATAATACTCTTCATGAACATAAACACCATTAATACAATAGGGTTTCATTTTAAATAAATAATTCAACAAAAAATACATTTAAGATTTATTAAGCCTCATTATGTTTATATAGATCATTGTGTTAGTGTTGTGGCGCAAATTGTGTTTCATTAAAACATAGTTTTGCACTGGGTTAACATTTATATTAATTATTAATTTAGCCTTGAGACTGTTGGATATCCATATTGTTTTGAATTATGTATCTTTGGGAAACTGATGATTGGACAAAATAACATGGATTCTCCTTGCATTTAGTGTGAACTAGTTTTTCAACATTGGAAATATAAATTTTCAGCCCCAATTATTTAGTGGATTGAAGATCTAATGTTGTGATTTATAAACAAATCTATGCTTATGGACATAGAAGTTATACAAAAAAAATATTATGAAATATGCTTATCCTGTGTTCAAACTTTTGAATGTTAGTGATGGATTGGAGAAGACAGATGAGAAACAAATGGATTATCAAACAAATCAACCCAGAGTTTGCACTCAAAGCACAGGTAAATTATTATACATTGGACACATACAAAGATCTAGTTTTCTGGAGTGGTGAAAGAAAAAATTACCAGTGATGGACACAATTACAGTGGTAATGGGTTTACCATTGAAGAACCTGAAGGATCAGATGAGAACTAATGATCCTGGAGAAAATCTGTCTATGGTCACTAAGAGCCAACACCAACTTAATATTATGTAATCAATCAGTTGCTAAAACTGGTATGGAATATTTCATATACATTATTCAATCTAAATTTATGAAAGGAATCACGTCTGGGCTGCAGAAATCCAGATGAACACTAGATGGCAGCAAAAAGACACAGAAAAATCTTAATTGTTTTCTGCCATGTAGAGATCATTAAGAATTTTGCAACAGAGTCCTAGCATCCCTAAATACAATACTACATTACATACTGTATATGGCAGCACATGAGTTGCAGTATGTAAGAATAATTTTTTTTATAAGTTGTTTTTGGTAAGCTTTAGTGGAAATTCATGTTGAACATTTTTTACTTATGGAGAGCAAGTTACATTGTATTGTTGCCTAATTTTTTCATTTTTTTCAGACTAAAATGTATTATTTGCTTGAAAGGTCTGTAGCATTCTAGATTCACATTTTTTTTTAAAAAGTATGTTTTTCTACATTTCTTCTAGACCAGGAGTGTCAAACTCACATCGTCATGTGACATATCGGGGCTTCTTTCCCCTTTGCTAAATTGGGTGTGGGCATGCCAGTGTGTGACGCATCCAGCCTGTGAGCTGGGAGTTTGACAGCTCTGTTCTAGACTGAAGCAGAGCTTCAAGTAAGGTATTCATGTCTATTGGTACATACCTAAATGCATATCTATAACCATGTCAATATCTTTTGATTATATGACATTTGCGCAGTACAGAACAATAGTAAGAACTAATAAGCAAAAGATTTTAAAGACAATAAGATAAATAAATAAAACTTATTTAGACCATTAACTATATCTTTCTACATTTTTCTGTCCTTGCAGACCATCTTTGCTTCTACTATATCAACAATGTTTTATTTTTAAAAAAAATACTTCTTTGTTAGTAAAAATATTCCAATATTAGTTATATCCAACCACAGTTTTTCTTCCTCTTAGTCTATGCACTTCTTGATATTTTGTAATTTAATCCTCATTAATTCTCTGTGCAACCAAACCAGCTGAAAATATTTTTGTCCACATTTGTGTTAAATACATATTTATTCACTGTGATTCATTTTTATCTTATTTTTGTTTTTCTGCGCATACTTTATAAGTAACTGTTTTACACTAGATTCAACTTATTTTTTATATTTTTCAACTGTTTCTTCCACATAATAAAATGAGAAGCACATCATTTCACAGTGCCATTTCTTTTTCTATGACAAGTATCCCTTCCAATAACCCAGATATTACTAACTTTCTGCCATCATGAAAGTGCACATCTTGAGCATATTTCCCCTTATTTAGTAAGCATTTTAAAAAACATATACAAGTTCATTTAATTTGTTTTTATTTTTTGCCAGTTGTGTATAATATACAATTCAGTCCATTTCCCCTGTGAAACATAACTGGGTTGATTTTTAATTCATTTAGTTCACATCCATTGTTTCATCAGACGTATCTCATTGCTCAAATAATTTTGCTTCCCAGTTGGCTGTAACATAGAATTACACATACTTTTTAAAGTCCACAGTCAAGATATCTCAGGATTCAAATTTTTATTAGTTGATCAATATGTAAAATACAGAAATACAAAGACAAATGAAAATAATGGGAAAATAGGAAAGGAGAAGGGAAGAAGGAAAAAGTGTAGGGCAAATGGGAAAAGAAAAAGAAAAGCATTGATTTCCATTTTTTTTGGTGCAGTAGAATAAGGTACCGTGTTTCTCAGAAAACACGGCCCACCCCAGTAATAAGGCCAACCCTACTTTTTGGGGGCTGGGCTTAATATTCCCCCTACCCAAAAAATAACCCTGGGGGGATGGGCATGACCAGCATGAGTAGTGGTGTGGGCGCGGCAGCAGCCCGCTGGCCCCTTGGGGCAGCATTCACCAAAAAGCCTTTATTCTGAACGCTAAAGTTTCAGAATGGAGGCTTTTTGGTGAATGGAAGGAAAATGGGGAGGGGGGACTTTCCTGCCTGCCATCCTTACCTCAGTATGTGCAGTCAAAAAGCCTCCATTCTGAAACTTCAGCTCGTCACTCCTGGCCTCTGTTTCGCCATCAAGAGTCTTCCGCAAAGCCCTTTGCAGCTGTGAAATGGCTCCAGATGGATGTACACAGCATCCCCGGCTTTCCGGAAAGCCCTCTGTAACCGATAATAGAGCTCCGGATCGATCCGGAGCTCTGTTATCGGCTGCAGATGCCTTCCGGCAGGCATGTAAAATCAAAATGGAGGCCAGGGTCGATGCGTGCGAGTGGCAGCAAGCAGCCGCAGAATAAGAGGGGCCAGCAGCGGGCTCCTGCTGGGCAGGGCTGTCTGTGCCACCGCCACGAGGTGAGTCAAAAATAAGAATCCTCCAGAAAGAAGGCCTAGCCGTTTTTTCGGGGGTCAAAAGAAAATAAGACCCGGCCTTCTTTTTGGAGAACCATGGTAGTAACATACAATTTCACCTTTTTACTTTTACATAATAATATATGCTAATCATTTCTATAACAACAAAACTATCTAATCAACATAACTCAAATTCAAAGTTTCAGTTTTTCCTCCTTAAGCACAAAGTCCAAAAGCAGTCCCTAAGAAAAAAAGAAAGTTAATTGTGTTCTTTAATCAAAGCAGTCAATTTATCCATCTTTGCTAACTCCAGCAACTTTTGCAGCCATTCATCCATTGTGAGAATTGAAGTACCCTTCCATTTTTGTGTATAGAGTTTTCTTGCTGCTGTCAGCATATGTCACATCAAAATTCCATTTTTTCTGGTTCTTTATCCATTAAACCCAAAAGAAAAGTCTCAGATTTTTAATCTTCTGAATTAAGATATGATTCCTCAATATTTCTTTGTGTTATCACAAGTCCACCATAAATGGTAAAAGTTCCTTCTTTACATTTACATTTCTAACATTCATTTGAAATACCTTTATACGTTCTTGATAATTTATTTGGTATTAGATACCAACAATACATCTTCTTATAAATTTTTCTTTTAAATATAATTTAATGTACATTTTAAAGCTTTCATACACATATTTTGTTCAAGCTTTATATTATATCCATTTTTTTGTCCATTGAATCATACTCACATACTCATTTTCCAAGTTCAATTTCAATAACAATTTGTAAACCTTAACAATAATATGTTCACAATGAAGATATCTCAAATGTGCTCATAAGCATTTATATTATTTTATTAAACAATTTTATATAGCTGCCCAACTCACATAGGTGACTGTGGGTAATTTACAACATTTAATTCCCTATACACTTGTCCATAAATATATTAAGAAACCAAGAGCATATCAATAATATCTAATTATTTCAGTTCTGTGTTGAGTAATTCCTTAAGCAATTGTTTATGTTCACACATGCTTCTATAATATACCACTCTTGCAGTATTTACCAATCATATTTCAACTGGCACATTTTGGCTAGTATGCCATAGGTGCAGCCATAGCCCAATAATACCCCATGTGTGCTGTTTTATTAAGATAATATCTCTAATTTAAAGACTCTATTACAAGTCATTATACTGTTATTCATATCTCATCAAATAGGAGATACAGGCTATATATGTATGCAAACACATACCCTTAATTAGAAATAAAGATTTAAATCTTTTCAAATCAATGAATTTTGAAAATAATTGTATTCTGATTGTGACTCTGTAGTACTGATGATAATTAGATAACTCTGTAGGGCACTTTGACCACATAAATTTAGGTGATGACATATACAAGGGACTGATTAGAATTAACCTAAAGTAAAGTAGTATTTTCAGTTTCATAAATAGAACACTGACTTTCAGCTGATTCTTTGATAACTCTGGATCTCAAAATATCACACTAGATGTCCAGGGTGTATCACAAAATGTCATTGAGAGTCTGAGAAGGATGAGTGGCTTTGCACCTTAACAGAGAGAATGATTGAAGAATTAAAGGTTAATAGTCATCTGATTCATGGAGCTGTGATGCTGATAAGCAGGATTTTCACTGAAGTGGGCAACCTTTGTCATTCTGAGACCTACATAGTGTGCCAAGCTGAAGGTTGCCCCTATGCATCAGTTTGTGCAAACCTATTTTCTTTCCTATCTCCAGCCTTGTGACCAAAAGCAAATCAGCAGATCCCTGCTTATATTACGAATAGGAAATCAGTGATTCATGTCTTCTCAGACAACTGATGAGTCGGTAGGGCTTCCTACAGTTTGGAAGAAGTAAATAAAATTCCCCACATCTTCACAAACTTCATTTTTTTAATGGAAAATCTATAGCAGTGGATCTTTGCATATCTACAATTATAAGAATTATGAAAGGGTAACAAATATAAATGACAGTGTTTCATAAATATATCTGAAGAAAACTGGTCATAATTCAGGATTTGAAATATTTCCATGCCTTATTTTTCTGTCTTTTTTATATTCAGAGAAAAGGTATTAAAACTTTTACATAAAATTATTTATGCATGCTATGAGTGCTGGTGTAGGAGTTGCTAGTTAGTCTCTGAAAATAGCCTTTGCAGAGTCCTGGAATCCTTTGCTCACATTTTATGGACTAAGAGTGGAAGAAATTGCCAATAAGTATTCAGTATTTTTATAAGAGACTTTAGAGCCTCCATGTTTCACATCAGAAAAACTATCTTAGAACTCAGAATGTTCTTGCTATAAAGCCAAAGAAGCAACCAAACATTATACTTTGCCACGTTATACTTTGCCATGTTGCCAAAACTCGTATGTGGATTATATTTAACCTATCACTCAAGAAAGTTATGCATAGGGATCTAAAAGACATTTTGCTGACAGAACACGGCTGTATCAGACTTCATGCACTTGATTCTTGGCATTAAGGAAAAGAATGAAGGGCACCGCAAATGCAATTTGGAAGTACATCCTCATAATTTAATTATTTTATCCCATGTTTGATTGTCCTGAAAGATTTATGCTTGCTGAAATGATTCCCATTTGAAGAGGAATAATTTGATATAAATTAGACTATTATTTGAAAGAGAAATTTCTATTTCTAATCGTGCCCTAGGATTGGAGTAAAAATTGACAGAAATGTTTGAGTGGACCAGGCTGCAGTTTAAACTGGATAGTACATGTTGACTATGCATTCTTGCATAAAGTCATTTTTGACTAGAAAGAATGGGTTATCTTTTCCAGACGTGACAATGCAACTCTTTGGTTGCTATATTCACATCATAGAAAAGAGAGAGCATGGCTGAAATATCAAAGTTAGGGCCTGTAACTATAAATTCCAAAAATGGTGTCCTCAGAAAACCTATGTCAAATTATTGTAATGCAGTAGTTTTATTATGTGGTTTAGTCTGTGTCCATAGTTATGTAATTGACATTTCCAATGTAGGGTATGCTAAACACCTTTAATGAAACATTTTCATATCTGCTTGGAAACTTGGTTGATGGACTAGAAAAAAACACGTTGTTTTTTTAATGAATCCTCTCATAATAATTCTCCCACCCTTAAATAGGTCTCTAAATCAGGGTTGCCTAGATGCTCCCACTTTCTGATGCTAACCTCATCTTTTCCCACCCATAATCTTTCAAAAGATTTAAGGTCACCTCTGCAGATTCATTTATAGAGAGAAGTAGTACAATATCCCTTGTTCCTTGCAAAGCATTTCTGCAAAAGGGATCTCTGCTCTGTACTGAAGGCAAGGAAACAATACTTTTTTCCCCTTTCCACTTTCTTATCTCTTTAAGAGTAATGCAGGTAGTCCTTGACTTACAACAGTTCATTTTGTGACCATTCAAAGTTACATGGCCCTGAAAAAAGTGACTTATGATTATGACCATTTTTCACATGACTGTTGCAGCATTCCCGTGGTCACATGATCAACATTCGGATGCTTGACAACTGGTTCATATTTATGGCGGTTGCATTGCCCTGGGGCCATGTGATCATATTTTGTAACTTTCTGACAAGCAAAGATTCACTTAACAACCATGTTACTAATTTAGCAACTGAAATGATTCACTTAACAACTGTAGCTAAAAAGGACGTAAAATGAGGCAAAACTCAACAAATCTTACTTAACAACATACAGTTTGGGCTCAATTGGGGTCATAAGTCAAAGACTGCTTATATATTGAAGTTAGAATGATACTAATTTTCTTTAGTGTCCAGATTGGTAAAATTATGCCTTGTCCATTGCTCAAGGAGAAAGAAGCCCTGGCTCATTTTTTTTGACCACCAGTGAGTCTTGTGCATCTATTTTACTTTTACTTCTGCTATTTTGTGCTTTTTTCCCCTACCGAACGGATCAGGTTAGAGGTTGACAGTTATCTTTGCAAATTTATGTACCCATACCTTAATCTTAACAAGGATATTGTACCAGTTATATATGTGCCGGGGAAAAACTTTTTGAATGTGAAACTTGGCATTAGTGGAAGGCGAAAATTAGCAAGATCTGAAGTTCTGTAAACATTAGTATCCAAGTGTTTCCCTCACTTTTCCTTGGAATTCTGAAATACAACAGATCCTGAATCATTTGCAGAGCAATGTAGCAGACATACAGCCTGGGCTGTACAAACTGTCTCCCATGTGGATCTGCCACAGAATGCTTTGCTTGCAGAGAATAAGGTCTTGCAGAGAATAAGGTCTGTCAGTTATTTCTGAGCCAGATGCCATTTCTTTAGATTTATTTATAGAGAAAGTTAGCATAACATTCATTTAGTACAGTATAGCAAAATACCAAGAGGGAAAAAGATGTGTGATTGATGTATTATACCCACTCTGACCTCCTGGAAGATTTTTCAGCTGTGCCATTTCTCTAGATTTATTTGAATAGAAAATTGCCATGACATTCATTCTTATTTACAAAGGGTTTAATCGTCCAATGATTGAAATCTTAAGATTCTTATCATCCAAATAACTATGGGTAGCATTGCTGTTCTCTAATACTCCACTGGAATGTTTTCATCTTTTGGAGCACAGAAAAATTGCATTTCACCTAAAATGATGTTATTGACCTGACTACGAGTTTAGTCAAGCCATTTGTCCTGTAAAAATTTCTTAGGGATTCCCCTCTCCCACCCCCGCCTCCACCAAAAACAGGCTTAGAAGCATAGAAGTATGCTTAGTCTGAGAATAACACAGGAGTAGGGCCCCTCCCATGTGACAAAAAGGTTAAAAAGGAGTTTATAGTTTTTAAGCTTTTATAGCTTTGAAGGTCAATATCAGCATCTTAAATTGTGCCAGTAAGCATTATCGGCCAGTACAAATCTTTTAGTACGAGAAGCATATGATTCCCGTGTGTTATACCTGATAGCACGCAAATGTGGATAACTATTGAGAAACATGGCTGGTTCAGGAAGAATCATAGCTGGGGCACCTGTGTCATAAAGCACTAAAGTCACCGTGGGTAAATTAAACAGTGATAGCTGAGCACCAAGGAAAATTCATAAAATGAGAACTCAAGCTTTCTATCCTAACCTAATTCTCATTCCTCAACCCAATTTCTTATTTATTTAATATAATGCTTGTATTTTGTCTGTTTTTAATTTCAATTTAATGTCTTCCTTTAACCCATTATTCAATTTGGCAATGTTTAGGGGTATTAATTAATGTTTAGGGGTACTAATTAATGTTTAGGGCTACTAAGGTGCAATACATCTGGGTTTCATTACCATGCTGATGACATCCCATTCCCAATAGTTTCATGAAGATGTTGAATAATATGGAAGAGAAAATGGACACCATCTGCCAGCAGCCTTAATCTCATAGCTCCAGATTCTAAGGGTAGCCTACTAGAAGGATTGAGATTTTATTAGAATAGTCATGAAAGCCAGTTCAGCCAGAAGATCCAGAAGGGTATCATGGGTGCTCAATTGCAAAATCCATGGCTGAGCCATATTATATATGTTACATAAACAATTTAAGGTGGCAGAACACAATGGAAATTTGTGGAATAAAAGAAATACTGAATATTTCTGGTAAAAATATAAATTTTACATGGCTTGAAATATGAGTATTCAAATGTAATTTGTGGAAAAAATATTTAAAAAATTGTCATAGGTTTTGGGGGAGGAAGGACAAATGTTAAGCTTTACTATTAATAAAGCTCTAAAATATATAAAGCTTAATATTAAAAAAACAAATAAAATCATCAAACCTTAATTTAAAACCAATATGAATTACATGTCTCTGAGATTTTTAATTACTAATTAAAAATTGGTAATTACTAATAGCTTGATTTAAGTTAGACTGGAGGAAAAGATGTTTATTAAACCTGAATTATGTAATTATTCAAATGACAAAAATAATTTATTAAATTTATATGCCATGCAACTCACAGTGACTTTATTAACAGTACTTAATAAAACTTACCTTTGTTCTTCTCCTTTTTAACAGTCTTGAACAGGTCAAGCATAAAGCAGTTAGAATTTTTTCCTCTTGCCAATGACGTAGTCCAGATTGCCACCAGGAACAATAAATCAGAATCTGGTCGCTGCCATTCAGCTGATTAGATGACTGATAGGGACCAAAATAGTTAGATTTCTACCATTAATAGCATATGGAAAACAACAATCACTTTCTTTCTAGTCAGCTGATTATGCTGTTAGTGGCCAGTGGTGAGTTTGAGTAAGATTTCCTATACCGTATGAGGTCTGTATTATTTGTATATGAGTAAACACTTATGTCTTTACACAGTCCTATGGGTGAACCTTTCTCCAAAATTCTCCTCATAATCTGTAATCCCCTATAGGACATGACATTTCCTGAACTTGGATTTTTTAGATCTTTCCATGGAACAAAGAGCCCACTTTTTATTGTGTAGTTGTCTCATTCACCAGAAAAGAAGAGACTATTGTGCAGCAATTTCATTTTTAAAGGAAAATATATTTGTTGCTCAAAGTTCTTAGCTTCATCTAGGAACACTTTTACAAAGCAGAAAGTCCATTTCAGTACACAATACAATAACTTGCATAGATTTGGGCAATAAAACAAACAGATTTGGTCTAGTGGTTAAAATTTCATATTCTCAAAATGTGACCAAGAAAATAGGATGGACTTATCCATATACTCTCCAGGAATCAAGAGTGACCTGCAGGCATTAAGGGAAAAATAATAATAAAAGCAAATAAGATACTCTCTAATAATGTTTAATCTGGAAACTAAATTCTAACCAAAGGATATTAAGTGTGTGTGTGTGTTTGTGGGTGTCTAAATTTTATCAGAAGTACTGGTTCCTCAATGTTGGTAAAATCTCTTGGGTGCCTCTGATTATATGGGAGTCATTGAATCAAACTTAAATCTAAGGGATTATCAACTGATACTCTTTAAAAGCATGGTTCACTACCAGATATTTGTAGATGGGTGAAGTGGATTTATTTTCCTGCATATCACATTGTTGTATACTGATTTATGCTTGTGGAATATTGTTCTACATAAAATGCCATATGAAGCACCTGCTATGTATGAACTACACTAGGATGAAAAAAATTAATTAGATTGATTTGTAGTACTGAAATACATTTTAACTATTTTGCTTTCAGAGATGGTATTTAGATGGCATTTTCTGGAAACTTTTTGACATGATTAATTTATTTGTCACATTGTGAGTGGAATTGGATTTTTCAATATAGCAAGCAATATGCTACTATGAAAGTATAATGCTGTGCTATTTAAGATATGAGACTAAAATTGTGCTTAGATGTCAAAGTACAGTAAAAGAAATACATGCTCTCTTCAGTTTTGCTCTCTCGTGAATATTTCATGTCCATTATAATAAATGACTGTCTAATTTATGTTGTTTTGACTACATTGAATTCTTTAGGAAAGAGAGTCTTCTAATACTATAAGTGTTCAGAAGTCTTCAAGTGAAAATTTGTGTTCTTTTTAATATTTGAGCATAAGCTGTGGTTTTTACATGTCTTCTGAAGCAAAAGAAGCACAATTGTTGATTATATCCTTAATTTCTTTTGTCAATAGATACAGCAAGCATGTTTTTGCCTCTTCTGTTTTTTGAATGATTGTGGGTAAAATGGTTATTTAAAGGTTGACTAGATTTTAAGATTAACAATTTTGACATTCGGTATAAATAAAAACTATCTAGTAATGGTGATATGTACATAACCTGAATATGAAAATCAGTTCTGAATTAAAAAGACTTTAACTGCCATCCCTTTTGGGATGTCTTTGATTCAGTGTTGACTTCTGGTGACAACCTGGACTAAACTAAAACTAAACTTTCTTGGTAAGACTTTTCAGAAGTGGTTTGCCATTTTGCCTCCTTTGTAGGGCTGAGAAAGACCAACTGGACTAAGGACACTTAGCTGGGTTTGTGTGCAGGATGGGACTAGAATTCCAGGTCTCCCAATTTTATCCTGGTATCTTAACCACTATATCAAACCTTTTTAATCTTCATAGTCAATATTTACCTAAATGAATATGTTTATCAATAAATGATTATTTTAAGGTAGACTTTAGCTATTAGTACTTAAGAGACATTTGAAAAATGTACAGCTGACTGTTCTAGCAAGGGTCAGGTAAGTTATTAATTAACAGACTTATTATAGTCTTGACTACTTAATGGGCAGATCACATGTTTCAACTATTTCACAGAATTTTTGGTACCAACTGCTAATTTTGGAACATGAACATAACAAAACAAAACATATTCTATCACATATATTTGGGCTTGCAAAATTAAGTGGCATTTTTCAGCCTTAATGGTAAATTATATTATTTCTTCAGAAGTCAAAAGGATACTGTTTTACTATTAATAAAACTTATTTTTATATGGTGTTGTCAATTTGTATATCCTGAAAGGGATACATATAAATACATTATTTGGAATGTATTAAAATTTTAAAATATTTAAAGTGCTGCTTTAATTCCAATGAAGTCATGCAGATTTTCTAATATATATTTTATGGTTTTGTCCAATTGACCCTGATCATGATTCTTATCAAAATGAAGTTGTTTTATATGACTTTATTGTGAGATTTTCATTGTTTTGTTTAATAATAGGATGTGTATTTCTAGATACATTTGTCAAGATATTGTATTTTATATTTTATATTCTATTTTAAGACATGATGGCTCAAGTAGTTTTTTTTCTTTTCAACAACATTCAACATTTCTTCTATGTAAGTTCTAATCCTTTCTTAGGCATGGAACCCAGCTGGACGACATGGGACAGTCTCTCATTCTTAACCGTAACCCACTTCATAGGTTATTGTGGGAAAAATAGGAGCCAGAAGCATTGAATTAACAAATAAAAGGATATGCATCGAATAGCTGGCTGGCTGGACAGACAGACAGACAGACAGACAGACAGACAGACAGACAATATTATCTTAATACCAGGTTAACCTACTGAAATTGCCTTTTCTGATACAGCATAATTTGTTATGCAAATTGATGTGTAAAATTGTGCCAATTAAGAGCTTAATTGAAGAAATATTCAAAAACTTCTTATGAAAGACAGTTAAGTTAAATAAAACTGCTAATGTTCAGTATTGGTACTGTATCTAGATACCTTTGTTAGCTGAAACAATTGATATCCTACTTGAAAGATTAATGTGCAAGTATAAGGAAATGTGAGGCCAAATCTTGCAGTCTACTGTGAATTTGTTAGGAGATGCATAACTTTTTTAAATGTGGAGAATAGCATTTCAGACAGCCTCTGCTGTCCTCTCTTGCTGATGATACCTGGGTTTTGGCTTAGGACAAAATATATGGCTGGGCAATGGATAAGAGATTTCAGCCTAGAAAATGGCAAGAGAACTTCCAGTATAATTTCTAAAAGCAATAAATGTTCCAGAAGTTGTGGAGTAATGTTGGAAGACCTGTTTATGTGTTTTAAAATCTAAAGTAATTGTGTGCTGATGAATGTATATATTTAAATGTCCTTATTTATATGAATTTAGTAAATGTATAATAACCTATATGTATCTGTGCATTTGGTTGTTCATAATGCTTCAGATAGATTACTTAATTTCTATTTGTTACAATTCCTTCAATATAATTATCCTTCTTACTACAGGTATAGGAATACATAAAGAATAGTCAGGGCTAATTATTAATTCTGTAGCTGTATGATTACAGATTTTATTGTATCTATTCAATATATTTGATTTCATTAGAATAAAAGAAAGCTCAAAAATAGAGAGAAATGTTTAGCTTGTTTGTGTAAAAACAATATATATGTCTATAATGTTTATGTTGTCTATTAGATATGTCATTATCTTCTATTTTTGAGAAAATACAGAACAAATCTTTTGTTCTTGAGAAAATATAGAACACATTTGAAAGTTACTTGGAAATTATTTCACAGAGTTTGAAGGAAAATGATTATGAATAAGACAATTTAAGAAAAGTAAAGTATTTAAGGATAACCTCTTAGTTGTCTAAGTGTTTGTGTTTATTTACCTATACAAATATGCCTCTTGTATCATTTCGACAGGCATATTCTTGACATATAGCTGTTAATAATTCAGTATTGTGAAAATTCAATTAGTGTGAAGAATATATGGAAAAATATACAAATTGTATATATGTATGTGATATATACACACACACACACACACACACACACACACATATATATACACACACACACACACACACACATATATATATAATTTAGCTAGAAACTTGCAGCTTCCTGAAAATTATTTCCTAATTTAATGCTAACAAACTAATTGGAGAGGCTAATTAAACTTCATAGCTTTATCAATAGGTTGATGATATCTGTAAAGCCTTTCATGTCTCAGATTGGATATTCATAGGACTGCCTTCTGTTTCTGTTTCTTTTTGTTTCTGCTTTCCTATAAAATTGGACAGGTTTGGCATATTCTAAATATTCTGAATCTCTGAATAGAGTTGTGGTGCAGTAGAACTGGAAACTGAAACTTCAAAATAAGAGCAATGAAATTTATTTAGAAACTGGAAACTAAGTCTTAAAAGAAGAATTGTTCCACAAGGTGCAGTTTTCACAGTATTTCAACCCACCAATGCCTCACAAATCAGTATAAAGCTGATCTTCAATTAGCTTCATTTTTGCTCACCTCAGAATCTTGGGAACAGGTAGTGCACACTATAGCCAATCAGTTCTTTCTCTGACTAACCAATAAGAGATTTGTAAAACAGTGTCCTGCCTCCAGACCCCCACAGCTTTTGCACTAACTATAACAGCAATGAAATAATTCTATTCTCCATCTCAGAAAAAGAGTTAACTTTACTAACTTTCCTTAGATCATACTTATAAATTTGAAATGTGCAGCAGTTCTAATCCTTCAATCTTTGGGGATCCGAGTGTACAGCGCTGATTAGATTTCTTCTTATTTAAAACTATTTAAAGCTAGTTTTGAAATGACACTGACAAACAGTTATGTTGTCTGAAAATATTGTAAATTCTGTGTTTATCTGGGCTTTCTGAAATATAGGCTTGAAGCATAAAATAAAACCTATATTTATAGTTACAGTCACCACAGTATGTTCTTGCCTTACTCTGTTTTTTTAAACAGAATATGCCTATAATAGAGAAAAGACATCACAGGATAAAGCAAGTGAATTTGGTATCTAAGTAAAAGAATTCTAAATTAGTGGAAATATATTTTGTCAAGATAGAATCATTGTCTCTTGATTTCTTATGTATTTCTGAAATTATTTCCTGAAACTAAATGTCTAACACTACTTACTGCTTGGAACAAAATAGTCATAATACTGTACTGAGAACTCAAAAGAGCAAATTACTTGTCTTCTTTTGCCAGCACGTAGGGCAATAGTTGTTGGTGTCTGCAACTCATTATGCCAATATTTTCTGCAGCAAACTTTACTTGGGCATACCATTTCTTGATGTGCTAAGAAAGTATGTAATGGCTCCTAATCTAAAGCTTTTGGTTATCAGACAGGAAATTATCTGTTCACTTCTATTTTCCACCTTTAGTGTTTTTGAAGTAATTTTGATAGACCATAAAAATCAAGATGTAATGAAAGAGGGAGGGAAATCTGATAATTCTTAACAGCATCACCTATTTTACAGTTAAAATTTAAAATTAGAATTAAAATTTAGGCCACTCAATGTAACCCATTCTTAATGTAAGAATTCAAATTAAAAGCTACTATGCAGATGGCTGGCTGTCATCTGTTTGATCATGGCCACTTAATGGAAGCCTACTAATTCTGGTTATTTAGTTCCACTATCAAGTTACTTTTACTACTAGGAATTGTTTCCTAGGATTCAATTAGAATGTGGTTAATTTCTATGTGATATCACTTTAGGTACTCGAAGAGTTTCTCTTCTTAAAGTTAAACATTAGAAGATCAGTCAATTTCCTTTCATAAAAGGTACCTCTGAATCTGTTCTAGTTTATCCTATGCTGAGAATTAGACAAATTACTCAAAGTTGGAGGCAGATCAAAAGACATTTTATTTTACAGATACAGTTACACAGTCAGGTAATGCTTCTCTTTAGTTGGCATTTGTTTTTTGTTTTCTAGGTGAGGAACTTTTCATTTGTTAAATGTTATTCTGTTACTTTCAACCAATTTCTGTAAGCTGTTTAGGTTATATTTTATTTCTCTTTTCTAGGATATTAGCTATCTTACCTAATTTTGTGTCAAATTCGAAAAACATCCCCTCAATTAAGTAGATGATCCAAAGTTGCTTATGCCATTTCTTCTTGAAAGTTTACATTTCTTTGATTCTGCTATATTCTTATACATTTGAAGAAATTCAGTGAAATTGGAGAATATATGATTTAGTGTGGTTTATTCATTAATATTGTATGTGAACCTAGATGATAGATATACATAATTATTTACTGGTTAGTATTTCATTTCCTAATCTTGATTAGAGATCCTAGCAATCATGGAAAGCTGGGATAAAATTGACATTTGACTGAGATTGTGGTAAATGTGCTGTATTATATCAAAACTGACCAATATTATGACCTTAATAATAGCAAATAGTTCTGCATATGATATGATACAAGTAGACTGGTAGCCAAGACTATTCTTTTTTTACCTTATTTAAAAAAAAGCACCGAAAACATTAATCAGTTAATGACTATAGCAGAAGGAAGTGTAACATAGAATGTAAGGATAATAAAAGAGAGTATGAATTAATGAATAAAAAAAAGAAAGAGATGTAATAGATTTGAATGAAGATGAATTGCTCTTGTGAAATGTTGGTGTATGGAAGTGAAGATTTAGGTTAAAAAATGAAATAGAATGTATATTGTTTCTGGTTATGAAAATTGGAATGAATACTTTGGTGTTCCATGTTAAGTTGCATTCCAATGAGTGATGATAATAAAAGAACACTAGCATATGCAAAAGTCTGAATTACCATGAGAGAAAAAAATTATTCTGTTATCAAATAAAAAGTGATTTGGATATTCAGAAACCCCCAAATAAATGAGAAAGGTGGCTTTTTGATGACTATCTGCTTAGGTAAAGGTCTGCTTCTTTCAGGTGTGTGATTTAAGCATAAGTCTACTCCTAAGTATACTTTGCAAAGACATAAAAACAAATCTACAAGCATTATGATCACTTAAGAAGAATTGAAAAAGGTAGTGAAGAAAACAAAGGTGATGAAACATGTTGGACAAACCATTCATGGTTGTATCAATAAGTGATCTTGCATAAAATTAAGAAGATATGAATGAAATGAGATATGAAATGAAAGAAAAAGGAAAAAAGTGAAGGAACATTTACAGGAAGAGAAACTATGGATACTGTATGAAAAAGTGAAAAGAATCACATAACACGATGAATGGAGATTGAACTCGAAGAGAATGTAGATATTGCTTGGAATACACTGAAAATTATGTTAATAGTCCCACAAAAGTATGTGGAGTTATGTAATTATTAATTATTAGAATTATTAAATGGACAAGGGCAGGCTCTGGATGAGAATAAAAATTAATACGAGAGAATGATCGCTGCAGAAAGCAAAGATATAAAAAGATATATAATGTGTACAGAGAAAAAATAAATTCCAAGTAATATAATCAAAGAGCAAGGAATGTTTAACATTAAAAGATGAAAAGAAAATGCTGAGTCATTTTGTTAAAAAATTAAACATTGTCTTGATTTTGTAAAAAAAGTGAAGTTAGGGAATGCTGGGAGAAGATTTATAGAAATTTATGTGGGAATAATAGTGATATATTAAAAACTAGAGTTGACATTAACCCTATATAGGTTATTGTCCAAGATGTTAAAAGAGTTATTTGTAGATTGTAGAAAAGATATTTTAAACGCTGTGCCATTTGATGAGCCAGTTTCATATAGTAGATAAAGGCACTAGGTCAGAAAGTGGGAGACCATGAGTTCTAGTGCTTCCTTAGGCACAAAGTCACCTGGGTGACCTTGGTCCATTCCTTCCTCAGCCTTGGGAAGGACGCCATAGGAAACCACTTTTCAAAATGATGCCAGGAAAACTGAGGGAATTTTCCAGACAGTTGCCAGGGTCAGACTGACTTAAAGCAAGGGAAAAAAATATCCTGTGTGAAAAGAAATGTTAAAATATGGATATAAGGTATGCTTCGACTTTGATATGCATATTTTTATTTACTGTTATTTGTCAGATTTATATTCAGCCTTTCCTTTAGGAGCTTAAATTCCAATATGTAGGGTAGTATTTTCCTCTTTTAAACTTTCTACATAGCATCAATTATGTGAGTTTGATTGGTAGGAGAAGGAATGACTGGCTGAAATACATCCAACAAGTTTCCATATCTGCAAAAAAAAATAATAGATTGTGTTGTAGAGATTTAGCACCCCCCACTTTCCTAGAAGAATGCAATATTTTAGGAAATATTAAAAAGGCATAATATTATATTTCCCTGATGAGAAATGGAGAAACATGTTTTTAGAGGGAGAAAGCAGCCCCCACCTTTTCTTAGTAGCCCACAGCAGATGTCAGCACTTAAGAGATAAAGAGATAGATAGCTCTATTCATAAGCAAATACACTCACTCAAGATCTAACATGGGAAAAAGCCATTAAGCCACAATAGGAATTACCCAATACCCTTTCAGAACACAAGCCCCTTCATTACATCACCGTCAGAAATTTCAACCAAATTTATCTCAGACAAACACCTAGGATTTGTATTTTGCCTGTAAAGCCAGCTATGACCCCTACATAACCCTCACATGGCCCCATGGGAGTCTGACAACAGCCAGTAGAATACATGTTCTTGCACAGAAACAGGAAGCTCAAGTGCAAAGCCCAAAAGAAGGTATAAAAACTCCCCACTCTCAATGCCACGTGGCCAGCTGCCCAGAACCCATGTGGTTCTGCTTCATCATTAAACCATCTTTCCAGTCAGCCTCCATGTTTCCAGTGTCTTTCTCCCAGATGGATATTTCTTCCCACAGTTATATGGACTGATAGTAAATAGAATGCACTGGGAATGCAGATGATTCTCTTATCCAGAAGTTAGAAATGTTTAGGATGGCTGTATAATTTCTGTGGTGAAAGATCTGGCCTTTTTTTGCAAAATATTTTTTCACTATCTCCAGTTTTATTTCTATTTTTACTTGATTCTTGAGACGTATGGCCTGGCCACAATGACCCATACAAATGTGATTATATAAGATTAGGTTAATATACTGTACTATATATGAGGCTATCCTTAGACTGCCATGGTAGTTGGAGTGACTAGGAATAGGATCTTCTCAATGTTAGACCTCAGGTATACAACTCACTTCCAAGACAAGTTTTCCTGGCTCCCTTCTGTTGTCTTCTAAACACCAACTGAAAAGATGCCCGGTCATTACAATAACAGTTCAAGGGCCAAGTTATCTTTTAGATGGCTTTTTAAAAACAATTTTTATGCCTTGTTGCATTCTTGTGATTGTTGTTGCCTTTATTAATTTATACCCTGCCTTTATTATTTATAATGTATAATTAGTATTGCTCATTGGGGATTGGGGCATAAGTTGGGTATTCCCCAGCAGGAAAGCTGGCTATTATAACCTTTTGTGTTACAAGCATTTTAAAATCTATTTTATTTTTTGGGTGGCATCATTGTAAATCTGTGATTATCTTTTTTTAAAAAACTTAATATGGTAGCTTTGCTATAGATTTTCTTGGCCTGCTTTATTATCCCCACATACATAGCACAGTTTTATTTATTTTTTCTTCAGTACAGTATCTATTAAATAAAAGATTTGTTTATGTTCTGTATTGAAGTTCCCTGTACTCCAATTATCAAGTGGCCTTGAAATTTTTTGCTTATTCTTGGGCAATGTGCATTCCCTACTAATTGGGCTCATCCGACTTTCTGGTGCCTTCTGTATTTATCAACAATTTGAAATAACACATTTGGTCTTAATTATTTCTTTAATGACAATTTTCCTCAGTGTTCCATGATCTTTTGAACTAAGTCCTAGTAGACCCAAATACTCCAGAATTAGTTCACCAGGAATAGCTTTTTCACATTAGAGTTTAGTAACAGGTGCAGTGACATTAAAGAGACAATTCTTTCTTATGCAGACAAGATTATTCTGATAATAAAGTACTGTATGACATTTCCACCAACTTTATGGTGCTGCTATTTGAATTAACTTGTGAAGCCTTCAACCATTTAGATGAAGCTGCCTTGAAGGAGTATTTCCTTCCAGATTGCTGCCAGGGGCCAGAATTTCAACCTGAGCAATTGATTAGGAATAAAAGGGGCTGACAGGTATTAAACCTTATTGCCTGTTTGCTGGCAAAGCTCATCTATTAAGAAGAAATAAATTATTTTGTTATAATGTTGGATTACAGAAAATCTTTCCCACACAGGGTTTTCTCATTTTGGTACTTTCCAGATTTGTTTTAATAATTCATTTTCATGAAGTGAATACAGTATCATATTGTTAAAATGCATTGCTTTTAGCGGAAAAATGCTGTAAGAGAGGCAGTTACTATGACTGCTTGTGTACTGTAAATGCACGGGATTTGTGCTGGAAGAAAAGGAGTAAAACATACTACAAAAAGGAAAAGTATCATAAGTCTGCAGTATTACATTTTTTGATTGTATATATGCTCATAGTTACAAGCGTAACAGCATCTCCTTTAAGGCTTCTGGCATCATAATCAGTTTTTAGAAAATATTTTTACTCAGTATTCTTGTTTGAATGGTCAGATTATGCATATCTTTATTTTTCTGTACATACATATAGACACACATACATAATATGCATATATGCTTATACACATAGAGAATTTTATATTTACATAAATTAAGTTACATATTCTCTCTCTCTCTGACATGTATATGAAATGTGAACTCCAAAACTCCAACATTTTTAACAACAAACCTACAAAACGACAGTGTATTTAAAAAACACTAACACATATAAACGTTCCCCCTAGTTGAATACTGATAAATATATTACAGCAATATTAGTTTCCCACCCCTTGCAAAACAGGCCCTCAAAATTTTAAAGTATTAATTCTATTTGCATATTATTAACCAATCATCTACTATATTAATGACAAAATAATTAACAAGTGGAACAATAATTAAAAAGACAAGATTATACTTTCAAAACCTGTTTACAAACACATGTCATCAACTTGTAGAAAGTTTCCAACGGTTTCTTAACTATCCCAAATCATTCCAATAGTTAACACTAATTTGTATTTTAACTTTTTTTTTGTTGAATAAATTAAGAATAGTGAAGAAGAAGAAAAATATGAACTCCAAACAATATAACTTTGACACACTTTGGTAATGTACTATTTTTACAACACAACTGTGCTGCTGCATTATACAGTACACATGTATCTCTCGCAATACGCTTTGTGCCTGTCATTATGCACATATTAACTATTTGCACTTGACTAAACACAGAGTTAAAAACAAATTCAGTTTAGATATATTGTTACTTATATCTCACAGGGGGGGAAAGGCAAAGCTTATCACAAAACTCATTAATTTGGAATGTAACTTGCACTAACAATTTGCTCCTGGAATTTAAAGGGCAGCCAGGAGATGGCATGTGACCTTTAATAGGAAAGATTTATATAAGAAGGGAGTTGAGAGGAAATGAGATTTAAAAGCTAGATTTTTTTTCTCCAGGATTTTAATATTTAGTGTGTACTATTTAAGCAGAATGGTCTACAACTAAATGGTATTTGTGGCTGATTCTTCATTTCAATTTGTGTGTTATAGATGTACTGTAATACAGTCCTTAATTTGATATTGTATATGATTAACACTAATGTTGGACTGCAATTCAGCTATTGTATTGATTATGTAAAGAAAACATTTAAGTGTATCTTATTAGATCATTAATAAGTTGCATAAGATTTGTAGAATTTTGTATTATGAGTTATATGTTGCATGTTTTAAGACATAAGAAAATGTCTTAATTTTAAACAGTGCATTGTAAACGGACATTAATTGTATGCATTTTAATATTGTATTTTGTTTGACATTTGTTTTTTGTTTGTTTGACGTTCATATTTTTATAGTTTAAACAGATCTAATTATCCATTATACATAAATAGAAAGTATCTGGCGCTTTATCCTTTTGTAAAATGTGTATTTAATCTGGGATGGAAGCTTAACACATGAAATAACAAATCTATATACTGTAGCACATGAACTATCAAACATACAATATGCTAGAAAATTTGCAGTTTGGAAAGCCCAGAGTTAAGTAGTTCAAATAATTCCAGAAGAAATAAGAGTTTTATTTAAGAAAAGTAGGACAACAACATTTATTTATTTTTTAAAATGGAACCTTTTTTTCCCCAGAGGAGGCCATCTTTTAATAATTAAGACAGATATAGGAAATGACGATAATATGTTCTAAATATTGAATATGAAAATTACAGTTGTTTTACAAACCTTAAAAGATAATCTGTCTTTTTAAAAGGCTGAGAGGAAGAAAGATCCAACCTATTTGTGTGTCTGCATGCGTGAGAGAGAGAGAGAGAGAGAGCGCACACACCGCTGCCAGCCCTGATATAAATCTCCGAGATTGGATCTCTGTCTCACTCTCTCTCTCACACACATATACACACACAGAGGTTAGATTGGATCTCTCTCTCTCCCTCCCTTCCTGCTTTAGGCAGGCATAGAAAGTCTGCCAGGCCCGGCATTCTGCAGATGCCCCTCGCTCGCCCCTTTGCCAGGCTTCTCTTCTCCATGGTCTCATCAGTGCTCAGCAGTGGTGCTTCCCTCCAGCCTTCGCCCAAAGCCTCGCGCCGCACCAGGAGGCTGAAGTTGGAATTTCTGCCCCCCCACGACCCGTACGTACCTTGGCAACAGAACTTTCTCTCCGCCCCCTTTTCCTATTTTCCTTCACCCACCGGACACCCCTGCATTCCCTCCCCAACCCTGCCTGTCTCATACAGGCACCACCCACATGAGTGATGTAGAGTTGGCCACACCCACTCAGTCACATGACACACACCCCGGCCACGCCCACCTGCTCATTAGGAAGAACCGGTTGTTAAATTATTTGAATCCCACCACTGGTAGTAAAACTTCAATATTCAAGCTAAATTGCCGTGTTGGCACTTTGTGATAAATAAGTGGGTTTTGGGTTGCAGTTTGGGCACTCGGTCCCTCAAAAGTTTGCCATCACTGATATATACTATATGGAATATTGTCATTAGGCATCTGTTAACCTTAAAAACTGTCTTCTATGCTTTTTTAATACCTTTCTAATAGAAATGCTTACTGCTAAAAATGTCTATGCTGCCATTTTTAAGATTGAAATCACATATGTGTCTTTTCATATTTAGTATGATAGAAGTTCTATAATCTAAGACTTGGAAAAAGAAGACATTAATGGATCGTTGAATGAATGCATAGAAATCAGAGTTTGTTAAAGTCAATGACCTAATAAATTTATTATGGCCAGGAATGTAATGGCAGTCAGATCTTCCTAGGTCTGAGTAGGAATAATCAAGGTCATCACAAATTTATATCTAAACATTAGAAGAATTCACTGTGTACATTACCCTCAAGGTTGTTTGTTTGCTTTTTAATTTGTATGGTCTGCATTTTAAAGGAAATGTAGATGCTAGATCTGATAAAGTCATTTTAATTTTTGAGGCATTTTTTAAGCTACATTGAAATATGATAAGCCCACTATTATGAATGGTAGTAATAATGCAGCTTTACAAATAGTTGTACATGGGATGGTTCAAATCATAGAATGGAAGAGGCCAGCTAGGCCATTAAGTCCAATCTTCTGGTGAGGGCAGGAATTCAGATTAAAGCATCCAGTCAGATGATTACTTGAATACATCTATGAAGAGGAGCCCACCATCCTTCTGGATAAGTAATTCTACTGTTGAACAGCTTTTTCCCCAACACGCAATTGGAATTCTGCTTTTTTGTAACTTAAGTCCATTATTCAATGTCTTACACTTTGAAATGTGAGGAAACCATTCATCTGCTACATGAGCATCTTTCAAGTATTTGGAGAGTGCTGTCATGACCTCACTGAATCATCTTTTCTCAGGGCTAGCCATACCCAACTCCTTCCATCTCTCCTAGGTTTTACTTTCTAATCCCCTGATCTGTTGTGGTGTAGACAGATCCTTGTGGCATTCAGTGTGAATTCTGATTTTAAAAATGTGCTTTTGAAAACTTTTCATTAAATGTTTGTTTTTCATTTCCAAATGACATATTATATTATATTGAAATAAAATATTTCCTCTCTACTTTTCTCCAGTTACTTAGAGTGATGATAAACATATGGAAAGGTGGTTTATCACAGGAACTTTATTTAGATACTTTTTAAAAGCAAGATTACATTATAGTGTTTTCCTTTTGTTTATATCTAAGACAAAGAATCTACATTGGATGCTATATGTATCTTAATACTGCATCCACAGTGTGTGTGATAGAATTGTTATAAGCAAGGTGGTTTGTCTTGAATAGAATGTATTATTTGAATTATTGTTAAATTCTACAAACTTCAGCAATAACTTGTCAATTGAAAATATATTAAGAACTATAAATACTAAATGCTGTCAGTTCAAAACAGCATCTAGTATTTAGAGTTCTTAATATAACGTGTCACTACTTTGCAGTTTCTTTCTTTGACAACTTTTTTTATGGAAAAAATAAAATTCTAGAACTTCATTTTGATATTTGATATTTGTCTTTTCCTTTTATTTGTAGGCTCAGCAGATGGTTTGGGAAAAATAATACAGAGATTTCCCTTAAAGGATTTGGATGATACTCCTTTTCCACAGGGAATAGAGTTGGTAAGTTGATCTGTAGCATGCATTTATAAACTTTTAATTCTGGGTTTGTACATCACACTTTGCTGTAAGGTTAGCTTAGCTTCAACTGTAAATTTATATTGTGAACAAATCATTGCTTTGAGTATTAGAACTTAGTAGGACTTGTCAATGTGAGATTCTGGGCTTCATTTTCTGGTGTTCATTTTTGAGAGGAAGAATTCATAATATCACAAATTTGCAAGATTTCAAGAAAAGAGGAATGGAAGCAGAGAACAAATGTTGATGTTAATATTTTCTTCTCAATTAGAAACTGTACAAGTAGTAGACTTTCTGTGAATTGAGAACTGCTGGGCTTCTTTTTTTACTAATGGTAACATTTTTATTGTAGTGCACAATTTGATGTATGGAGAAAGGTCTGAACTATGATGATTTTGATTTAATTGCATCAAAAAATGCCATATTTCATAAACTAGTTTTAAATCAATGAGCTGAAGGCAATTCATCTCAGTTTTCACCAGAAATTCTTAAGACTTTATTACTTAGAAGACTGTCAGTACATAACTCTCACCAGGCATGTATGGATTATACATTATCTGCACAGTAAATATCAAGGCACAGTCAATCCAACTTAATCAACCATTTCAATTTGACAAGAATACCATCTGTCTAGAAGCCAATTCCACAATAGAACTCCATACAATAGCTTCAATTTTAATAGTATTCTCTCTAGATAATTACTCTAAAATATGTAGCATCTATATACAATATTTAAAATCTTATTTAGGGATCCTATATGCAGACATTGTGATATTTAGATTGACATCCAGGATAAGGCATATTTTAGTGTTACAGCAGCCATATGGCATAGAGGCTTTCTGGCACTCATGCATATAGTAAGGCGAAGTGTAAACATAGTTCTTTGGTTCTGAGCCATAAAAGGAAATGCTTATCATTATACATTTGCACATGCAAGACTAACTGTGAGCTTCCTATTCTTATAAACAAGATCATGATATTCTGACATAAATTGTGGACGGATATGCATAATAACCCATTATTTTGGTGTTTAAATACTTTCATACATACTGTGAGAACATTTTTTTCTGTTTCTTGTAAAAGTCACATTGTCAGGAAAATATTTTTAGAGATGTGATTCAAAAATTTAGTATAATGAATTCTTGGCTAAGATGCATTTGTATTATGGGAAAGGAATACAGTAAGAGCAATCAGTTCTGAATTTTTATTATATACATACAAGAGGCTTCTCTTTAAATTATAGTTGTATTTATATCAGTAAATAAGAACTTCAGAGAAAGTTGTTGACCTTTTGAAAACAGGTAATACTTCACAGAATCTCTTGATGCTAGGGATGTTACAACATATAGTATATAGAGGTTTGTTTGTTTGTTTGTTTATTTAGGTATATTTACATTTTTTATTTTTATACTGTGGCATTCCATGTAGTTTGTTAAAAGCTGATAACAATTCAATTCATAGTAAAAACAACTTTATAAACAATGTACTGTAAACTCATTGTCATGTATCATATACAAACCTAGCTTACATATAAACCTAATGGCTTATAAAGTTGATGATTATTAAATGTCCATAAAACTTTCCACGGGTTTTGATAAAAGTGATAAACAGCATTTCTATTACTTCTTTTAAAATTGCTGCTTAGATTAGGGTTTCCTATCTGATATTTTTCTTTCTTCTATTATAGAGACTCAATGATATTGTACATGGTTTTTATGTGTGTCTCCATCCTTACCTTTTTCAGATCTAGGCCTCCTTTGCTTCAATAGGTTGCAAACATGTAGCACTGAGTCATAATCAAGAAGTTCTTTTTTTATTTTATGAGAAGTGAGGGAATAAGGACAATCACATCTTTGTTTTTAGAAATAATGTAATGTAGAATTCTCTTTGTTCACAACTATTTTTAAAGACACAAATACATCATTTCCTCCTTAATTACAAATGAGATTCCATTTATTGCAACATGGCTGATGAGACACTTTATCCTAACTCCATACCCTCTGATCAGTTTTTTAAAACTCGATATATTTCTTAGTGTGTGGAATGTCTACTAGTCACTGTAGTCCAAGTTCATAGTATTATTGTTTGTTAATTTTCATACAGCTGAAAATTCCAAAAAATATAAATTGACCTTAAATAAATTAGAGTAGGCACTTGGTTTAAAACAAAAATTCCAAAAAGTTGCATGTTACATTTTTAGTGATTCTGAGAAAGTTGAATTCCTTGAGCTAAAAATGTATTTAGAGTTCACAATGCCCTAAAACTGAATTTTAGTTGTGTCATTTTTAATCTCAAATCACATGTTTCTTCATTTCCACTAGTAGAATTCCATTCATTTTTAGAAATATAAATCTGTAAACCAAACTTCTTTGTTTTCTAAGGTTCAGAACAGGAAAAATACCCATATATAAAATACTGAGTCTTTTCAAAATCAAGTGGATATTTGAATTGCCCATTGAACTATTTGGTTTAGTGAAATATATTTCAATTCAAAAGCATTAGTTATTAGCATACCTGGCAATCAGGTTTGTACAATTTTTAAAAATATTTTTAAAAAATGGTCTTTATTATTTTTATAAATAGTCAAAGTGGTGGATATATCTAATATTACTTCCAAACAATCTAATACTACTCACCTTAGTTTCTCCACAGCAGCCATGTGAGGTGAGTGTGACCAAGGGAGAGTGACTGGCCCAAAATCACCTAGCCAGCTTTCATGCCATTCTAAAGAGCTGCCTTTAATGCTGATCTAAAGAACTATGGTGCACTAGCCTTGAATTACTTGAAACAAACTTAGGACACCAAAATATCGGGAAGGCAATATTATATCAGTTTCTGAAAAGATATGCAAAACACATATTTTTGCTATACTTTTAAAAGGAAGTGTAGGTCATTCTATTCTATTGAGCTATTTTGTGAACTTTGTAAATTGTTTCATTGAAATGAATTCAAATATTTCTATGTAGTAATAACCTTGCTTTAACCTATCAAACAAGATTGGTTAAACAATTTTAATTATAGTTGAATATGTAAGATCTTAATATAGTTTGAAAGTAAAATTTTATGTCACATTACAGGGCACAATTATCTTTAAAAGTTATGATTCCCTTTGTTCCAAATCACTCTCAACAAATATTTATCATTGTCATTTCTGAATCTTATCCCATAATACCAAATGCAACAAAGCTTAAGAGTTCATTTTGGAAAACTTATTCTTTTTTTTTTGTAAAGTTTTTTATTTTTAAATCTTTATACAAACATATCATTGTGTGAATAGTGTGGTATCTGGACCTTCAATACAAATAAATTGATACATCATATTTATATCATTTAACCAAATTATATAATTCTAACACTGTTACATATCTTCATAACAAGTTAGCATCCATCATTTAGCTCCACCAAAACTCAAATTATACAATACTTCCATATGTCATTTTTATGCCAATCGCTCTACTTTAAATCTTTGGTATAAGTACATTATTAATCCTCTCTATTACATTTATGATACCAAAATCTTCATTCATTATTCAACTATAAAATTATTTTTATTTCAATCAGCAGGTGTCGTACCTTTTCATACAAATTGGCTATTATTAATCATCTTGATTACATTTAACTAGTATTATCAATTCAAATTATAAAGTTATTTTTATATCAGTCACCATATTCAACACATATTTTTAATACCAATTAGCTATTTTCAATCCTCTCTATTACATTAAACAAATATGCATTTCTTCATATTAAATTTATAATTCGATTATACCATCATTCATATTTTAGTTTTTCTACATCATTATTCCCCTTCAAATCCCATCTCTCTATTTTTTTTTTAAATTGTGTCCCTGCTACCTTAAACCTATTCTCTTTTTTTAACCATCATCTCTTAACCGCCTTAAAGTTTTAATTATTTGTTTCTTAGCTTGTCCCCCATATTCTTCTCTTGGGTCTTTATTTCTATCTACTTCTACATCTTGGTTGCCCATTTTAAGCTTTTCTCTCTCCTCTAGCTTTTTCCATTGTCTAGCTTGCCAGCCATCTACTCTTGCCCCTCTCACTCTCCTATAAAAATATTTTTGTTTCCCTATTTTCTTTTTTGGTTTCCTTAAAGTACTCTCCCTTTGGTTTTTATCGTCAGTCCCACTTATTTGAATTTTAATCTCCTTTTTCCCCCTTTGTTCCAACTGCAGTGATTTACTTAACAACTACGGCAAGAAAGGTCATAAAATGGGGCAAAATTCACTTAACAAATGTTTCACTTAACAACACAAATTTTGGGCTCAGTTGTGGTCATAAGTCGAGGATTACTGTACACATCACACAGAAATTTTTTTTAAAAGATCTATGGAGAATGTATTGATATTCACAAAGACTATCTGGGTTGTTTGGAGTTTATGGTGTCTTTCCTGTTTTTTCTTACTATGTTTTACTCCCAAGTCTCTTTCAAAAGTGATAATGACTTCATCTTCATGTTGTAAGGGCCAGTAACCCCCACTACCCCCCAAGCAGGAAATATGGTGGGGGTTTTGCCATACAGACAGTTCTTGTTTAGCAATCACAATTGGGACAGGCACCTTGGATGTTAGTTGAAACGGTTGCTAAGTGAAACCGTGACTGTGCTGATGATCAGCTTTACTTTACAGACCTGTGGAGGTCATAAATGTGAGGATTGGTGGTAAAATTACTTTTTCATCACTGTTATAAGTCCAAACAGTTGCTCAACTAGCACTATTTGTATTTTCAGCCATTAAAAAAAAAAGATTTCTTAAAGTTGAGTTTAATTCCTGATTGTTTCCTGAGCTAATTTTGGCAACAATTTCCAAGTGTTTTGTCTGTGCCTTTCTGTGGGACACCCCCCCCCCCAATTTCCTAATCTATTCGAACCTCTGAGAATTTACTGGTGGTCTTCCATCCACGAACTAACTTGATCTGAAATCTTAGAGTCTGATGTACTTTGTGATCAGGCGACTTCAAGTAGATGCTGTAATATCACAAGCTGCTGTGGTATTTTCAATAATTAAATGTTGTAAACCTTACGTTGACCGGAAAAAAGTTATATTGCAAGTAGATGTCTTGTTCAACTTATTTTGGATTGGCTTGGATTTCAACAGCTGCTGAATTTAGATTATTGATTAGATAACTGATTCAATTTGAATGCTTTTAAGCTCTACACTTTGCTTTACATGTATTTGTTTACATTAAATTAATATTTTTCAAGAGAAATTGGACAAGTGCCGCATTTGGTGCCTGTGAATGCTGCCTTGCTGGATAGTATCTATGGTGCAAATATATATTTGTCATTTCCAGTGGTTGGGACACTTTATGGGTTGCATTTTTACTCGAGTATCATAAGCCCGTGATGAAGATGCTACAAATTGCAGGGAAGCACATACCTCTATAACTACAACCGACATATTGTGGCCCTTTCAAGTCAAGCTTGTTTATAAATGATCGCAGTATATTTGCCAGTCTTTAATATGTCAAAGCATCAGATTAACACGCCTGTCCCTCTGGTGGTTGGCATTCCAGCTAACTGCATTTAAAATTCCAGGCATTTTTTTTTTTTAAAGAAAATGTGAGATTCTTCCTTTAAATGGGTTTCTGTATATTTAGAAAATGTGCCGGTTTTTAATGTCATGTGCAAAACCCCTCTTCTTTTACATTCTTCAGACGCCTCTAAATACAGGTAACTCCTTGACTTACAACAATTCATTTAGTGACCGTTAGAAGTTACAACAGCACTGAAAAATATGACTTAGGACCATTTTTCACAGTTTCAGCATCCCAATGATCACGTGATCAAAATTCAGATGCTTGGCCCCTGGTTTATATTTATGACGGTTGCAGTGTCCCGGGTTCATGCCGTCTCCTTTTGCGACAAGCAAAGTCAGCGGGGAAGCCAGATTCATTTAGCAACCAGGTTACTAACTTAACCATTGCGGTGATTCACCTGTGGCAGGAAAAGTCGTAACACAGGGCAAAACTCAATTAAAAAAATGTCTCGCCTAACAACAGAAATGTTGGGGTCGATTGTGGTCATTCGTCAAGGACAACCTGTGTATGAACGATTTCTGAACTTGAGTTTTAAACCTCAAATATTCGAGGTTTGGAATGTTATTTATGGAAAATTCCTTGTTGCTGTTGCTTGGCTTTGCTGTTAAGCGGCTGGGGACTGAGTCAAGAAAAGTGAAACGAAGGCCGGCTTAGCAGGGCACGTAAGGAGGCAGTTTCCAAGTAATGAATCAATGAGAAAACGCTTCTCATAACTAACTCACTGCGAAGTTCCTTTAAAAATGTTCTGGCGAGCAGAGCCCTCAGTTTATTCACAACCGCTTCCGCCCTGGAAGATGCTCGCAGTCACAAAAATATTTCTACTTTTAACAGTTCAGCTTTAGTCATCCTGGCAACTGTTCAGGTTTGTGTGAACACCTGAAACAGGTGAGGATAGAGTTGCAATTAAGCCAGGGCCGAAAACCTGCCCGCAGTTTCTCTGAATTTTTCCTCCCCTGTAAGAAGGCTCTTGAACATTGCTTCCTCTTGGGGTGACTGAACGTTTCTTTCAAGATTTATTTTTGCGATGTTTCAAGACTTACCTTCTGGTTGAAGGCGGTAGCAGCTGATTTGTTCTATATTTTGCATTCCATTTTGCAAGAGCTGTGGTGGCGCAGTGGTTAGAATGAGGTACTGCAGGCAGTTCGATTCCCACCGGCTCAAGGCTTCCATCCTTTTTGATCAGGTGACCATGGAGATGCTGCAGGGGTCATAAATGTGAAAAACGTTCACAAGTCATTTTTTTCAGTGCCGTCGTAATTTTGAATGGTCACTAAATGACCATTTAGTGTCAGTCGACTTATCCAAGGAAGGCTTGGAGTATGATCAGGGGTGGGATTCGAAAATTTTAGCAACGGGTTTGCTGCCCGGTTGCTGGGTGGGTGTGGCCATGGTGGGCGTGGCCTAGTCAGCCTCCTGCACCATGGTGGGGGGAGAGGCATTTTTGTCCTCACCGGGATCTGGAGGCTTTACTTGAGCCTCCAGGAGGGAGAAAACGGCCTTACCGGGCTCTGGAAGCTCTCTGGAGGAAGGAAATGGGCCCGTTTTTGGCCTTCCCAAACTTCTGGGAGGCCCATTTTCCACCTTCCCCAGGCTCTGGAGGCTTTCCTTGAGCCTCCAGGAGAGCAAAAATGGCCTCCCCGGGCTCCGGAGGCTCTCTGGGGGCCGGAAATGGGCCTGTTTCCAGCCTTCTCGAACTTCTGGGAGGCCCGTTTTTTTCCTTCCCCGAGTCTCCGCACTTACCTGCATCCAAAACGGGACGCGTGGAGACTCCTGGGAGGGGCAGGGCAGGGCCAGCCAGGAGTGGGATTTGGCAGTTCGCCAAACCACGCAGAATCTTCACTAAGGGTCCACCTGAACCCGTGTGAACCTGTAGCAGCCCACCCCTGAATATGATAGAGACACGGATTGAGCAGGCAAACTTCAGATTCAGATGTTTTAAAAATTGGTAGCCTTGGAATGAATAGGTTTGTTGTCATTTTAAAAAAAAGAAAATTGCTTGGGTTTTCTTTTTAAATGCTATGTGTATTGTTTTTATAAGCTGATGTATTCTGATCTAAATAATGAAGCATTTAGAGACTGCCAGTCTAATTTAGTGACAATATCCAAAGAACTGATGATTTTTAGCATTTCTTATTCCATATACATGAAGCCTGAATTATATTGTTGCATGGCAATGCCATTAGTTAAATGCAATCTATGTACTTTAAATGTTTTCTATATATATATATATATTTCCCTTGGGGAATACTGCAGAATCAAAGCAACAAATGACAAGTCGTTGAAATAATGAAACAGTCACAATAATAACATAGGTGGTGCTAGGAAAAATGAATCTTGTTCGTTTTGGTTTTTGCGTCATTTCTCATTTTTCTTAGTAGATGTTATTTTAAGGTGCCCCCTTATCAATCTGCAAAAGATGCCAGTTAAAAATAGTAAGCGTAAAAATCCACCCACCGTCTTCTGTGCATTTCTCTGTGCATTTTTGCACTCTTTTCCAGGGGTGGGCTTCAAAAACCTCAGCAACGGGTTCGCGGCCTGGTTGCTGGGTGGGCGTGGCCATGGTGGGCATGGCCTAGTCGGCCTCCTGCACCATGGTGGGGGGAGCGTTTTCGCCTTCCCCAAGGTCCAGAGGTTTTCCTGGAGCCTCTGGGAGGGCGAAAACGGCCTCCCTTGGCTCCGGACGCTCTAGGAAGGCCCTACAGCGTCCGGAGCCAGGGGAGGAGGCTGTTTTCTCACTCCAAGAAATCTTTGCTAAGGGTCCGCCCGAACCCCCAGCAGCCCACCCCTCCTCTTTTCCCAGCCTTAGGAATAGTCAAGTTGCAAGAAAACTCTTAACCATAAAAGTAGAAATGCTTAAAACAAGTAGGCAAACTAAAAGCAGGCTAGTCCTGCAGTGATTATTCATTTGGTTTATATTCCACCTTTATTTTGCACAACCCGAGGTGGCTTGTATAATACTCTTGCCGCCTAGTTTTTCCACCACAACAGTCCTGCGATGTGGGTTGGACGGAAAGAGCTTGAAAAACACTGCTCTAACTGATCATGAAACACCCTTTTAGGCAGGAGGCTGGTTCTCTATCACTAATCCTTGGGATGCTCCCTATTTAGTTAAATTTCCTGCCACTTTAACGGACATTATTTTCAACAAAGCTCTGTGATGCCACTTCCCACAGTTTTTAATTTCTCACAACGCTACTGGGGACCAGGGGCCTATTTGGAAACGTGATAATGTTCGAAAATTCACTTCATTTGTTGTAATTAAAAGGGCTTTTTTTTTTGAAATCCCTAAAAAAACAGATGAGTCCACTGGCACCAGATAATTTTGATGTAAGAATTTAAGCCTCCTTTCATTCAGTTCAGTTGTGGATGCTCTGATAGGCGACCTGTCAGTGTAGAGCAGTATTCCCAACCAGTTGCAGATAGGCCCAGAAGAGACACTCTCTAATTTCTCAGGCA